>JAOWBW010001021.1:203345-262266 GCA_026119855.1 Campanula takesimana
GTAGCACTCTCATAGAGGGGATTTCAAGCTCAATCGGGAGAACTGCTTCCATGTCATATGCAAGTGAATAAGAGTAGCCCCAGTCGGTGTCCGAACAGATGTGAGCGGTATCCCCCCACAAGGTAAAGGCAGCTTCTCGGGACCAATCTTTTCCAGTGATAGCCATCTTCTAATGATGTTCTCCAGGGTTTTTGTCGCCACTTCTACCGCTCCATTGGCTTGGGGTCGATAGGGGATGACTTGTGTCTGACCACCCGGAATTCGTCAAGCAATCGGTTGACTTCCCCTTCAAAGTGAGTTCCATTATCTGAGATCATCTCATAAGGGACCCCATATCTGTAGAAAATGTTGGTACGAATGAACTCGGCTACCTCTTGGCATTCAAAACTTTGTAAGCAGCGGCCTCAACCCACTTGGTGAAGTAATCGATAGCTACGAGCACGTATCTTGCCCCCCCGAACCTTTCGTTTGACCTGACCAATAACATCTATCTCCCATGTGGAGAAAGGCCAAGGAGTAGTTGATTGATAAAGACGTGTGGCGGCAGATGTTGTAGACTAGCGTACCGCTGACACTGATCACAGGTTCGCACTTCATCATACAATCCTTTTCCATCGTGGTCCAGTAGTACCCTTGCCTCACTACCTTCTTTGTGGGGTCCACACAGTCCCCCATGGATTTCATCCATGATTCTATTCGCCTCAGTCTTATCTACACAGAGCAAATTTGGTACGTGATGATACCTTTTGTACAACTGATCTCCGGAAATCACAAATTGGGAGGCCCATCTGCGCATTGCAATCCTTGCCCTTTTGTCCCTTTCTGGAGGGTAGGTCCCATTCCTGAGCACATTCCATACGTCTGTATACCACGCTCTTCATTCTCTTCGCTTTCTAGCTCAATATCTAGGCAGTAGGCTGGGATTGATCTCTTACTACCACAAACGGCTTTACCATAACATCTGCAGGGATTCCATGATGGAGGCTAGGGTAGCCAATGCATCTGCGAATCTGTTTCGGTCCCTTGGGAGATAATGGAATGAGATATCTGAGAAGCGTTCTGTGAGCACTACCAGTCGAATATGATACTGCTGTAGTCTTAGATCCAGGATTTTCCATTTTCCCTCGACCTGATTGATGATTAAGGCGGAGTCCCCGAACACTTCAATTCTTTGACCCCTCGATTTAATGCTTCTCCCAGGCCGGCGATGCAAGCCTCATACTCTGCTGTGTTATTCGAACAGTCGAAGTCTAACTGGATAGCAATGGGCGTGTGCGCATCACTTGGATCAATGAGCAAGATTCCAATTCCGAAACCTCTCTTGTTGGCAGCCCCATCAAAGAAGAGTTGCCACTTATTCTCCGAACAGTCAACAGTGTAGATCCCTTCATCGGGAAACTGAGCTTCTGGTCCGGGCTCAAGATCAAGAGCCAAATCTGCAAGCTGGTCTGCTATCACCCTTCCTTTAGTGGACTTAGGCGTTGCGTAAGTCATATCAAACTCGCTTAAGAGAAAAGCCCACTTGGCCACTCGATTGGACATGGTTGGCCTTTCGAGGATGTATTCACTGGATCCATTCGGGATATAATCTGGACAGGTAAGGATTGCAGATAAATTTTTAATCGCTGCGAGACCCAAACCAAACCGGTACATGCCTTTTCCAACGCTGAGTAGTTCAATTCACTCCCTTGTAGCTTTCTGCTAACAAAATAGATGGCACTTTCCACCCAGGAGTCCTCTTTTTCTTGTGCAAGCATTGCTCCTACTGCAGTATCATTAACTGTTAGGTACAGTCGTAAGGTTTGTACGAATGAGGTGGCGCCAAGACCGGTGGTCTTGTTAAGTATTCTTTGACCTTTTCAAAGCAATCTGGCATTCTTCATCCCATGATCGATCGGTGTCCTTTTTTAGGAGCTTAAAGAGCGGTTCACACATCATGGTTAACTGCCGTATGAATCTGCTAATGTATTGAATCCTTCCCAAGAAACCTTTCACCTCTTTTTGAGTTCGAGGTTGAGGTATTTTGTTGATGGCCTTTATTTTATCGGGGTCGACTTCAATCCCTTTTTCAGTTACCAAGAAACCTAAAACTTTGCCTCGGACAGTACCGAATGTGCATTTAGCAGGATTCAATTTCATGTGGTACTTCCGCAACCTTTCGAAGAACTTTCTGAGGTCAATCAGATGCTGAGCGCCTTCTTCAACTGAGTGCACAATCATGACATCCACGTAGATTTCAAGCTCTTTGTGGATCATCTCATGAAAAAGGGTCGTAGCACCTCTTTGATAAGTGGTTCCGGCATTTTTAAGACCGAAAGGCATCACAGTATAGCAGAACGTCCCCCACGGGGTGATGAAGGAAGTTTTCTCTTGATCTTCTACTGCCATCTTAATTTGGTTATAACCCGCCATTCCATCAACGAACGACTTCACTTTGTGCATTGCAACCGAGTCCACCAAAATGTCAATATTTGGTAACGGGAAATCATCCTTCGGGCAAGCCTTATTGAGGTCTCTGAAATCAACACATATCCAGACTTTGCCATTCGCCTTTTCAACTGTGACCATATGGACAACCATTGGGGATACTCCACAACTCGGATGAAGCCTACTTGTAGCAGCCTCTCGATCTCCTCTTTAACCTGAAGGGCCCACTGCGGCTTGATTCTGCGTAGTTTCTGCTTGACCGGTTTGGCGTCAGGAAAGGTAGGAATTCGGTGTTCCACGATCGTCGGATCTAACCCTGGCATGTCTTCATACGACCAGGCAAACACATCAACAAGTTCTTTGAGTAAAACTGATCAGCTGTTCCCTGTCAGCCCCTTGCATGAAGCTCCCGATCTTCATTTCTTTGACTTCTTCATTCAGCCCCAGATTGATGGTAGACAGATTTTCCCATAGGCTTCTAATTTTCGTTCCCCACGCTGTTTGCTAACCTGTTTAACTCGATTAAATAGTCTTTTTTCATCTTGACTTATGTTTTTTAAAGATTCATGATTAACTTTAGTTGTTGTTAAATTTTTCATTTGTTAAATCATTTTTTAAAATATTGGCAACCGAGGAGTAAGCGGAAATAGAGGAAACTTCATTCACAAAAGAGGGAGTACAAGCTCGGCGACTGCGTCGAGGTTCTCGACAGTGAGGTCCTCTTCGGGAGTCCCGGAAACAACATTAGATAGCACAAAGGGTTCAAAAGCGGGGCCATCAGGGCGAACATAACCAAACTGCTCCACCAGAGTGTCAGTAGTAGCGAGCGGGCCAGTGGTTCTGGACCAGTTATTAAGTGGTGCCACTGCTGGCTTGAGGTGCTTCACCGGGTCATAAGCTTCACCATTACCATTTTCGATCAACACCACATATCCGTCTTCAAGACCAATTCTTCAAACAACCCGAAGACATCATCTTCTTCATCAATATTCCACGGAATAATCGGGTCCAGTTGCTTATAGGAACTGCCCACATCAAAGTTTCATCGACCATCTTGATATTCTCAAATACTTCCTATCCAGCATGAGGCTTTTCATTAATGCCAATAACTAGCTCAAAAGGCATAACATACGCGATATCTTCAACTTTGCAAAACAAAATATCCCTTCCAGGACTTTTCATAAGGACGGAGTGGGGGAGCTTATAGGTCCTTCCACTTTTGATAGCAGTCTGTCTCTCCCTTTTCTGACGTACAGCTTCGGCGATTTCGGCAAGAGTCGGTTTGTAGCCAAGCCCAAAAGGAAGGAAGAAAAATGGAACATCATCCTTGATAGGTTCAATACACCCTTGTTGCTCTTTTCCAAGCCCCATCATAGGCAGGAACTTCATCTTCTTGACCATATTCAAGGCCATTGCGTCTCCATACCTGGTCCGCTTTCTACCAATTAGATCGGTCTCCTGACATATTCAATAGCATGGATCTGAGCTTGTGGGATCACTTCAAAACCACTCAAGAAGATGCCAGTATCTTTGTGCTCAATTCCCAAAATCGGGAAGTCATGAACTTGCGTATCATCTTGGGCATGAACTACCACTACATGATTGTCGTGGATGAACTTGATGCACTGATGGTAGGAGGAAGCTACCCCTCTTACTCCATGGATCCAAGGGCGTCCCAAGAGTAGACTGAATGAGGACTTGATATCAATCACTTGAATTCAATCGGCATGACAAGAGGGCCAATGGTGAGAGTGAGAAGGACAACACCCAGAACACAGCGACTGGTGCTATCGTAAGCACAAACCACTTGAGAAGATGGGTCCAAATCAATTATCTTGATTCCCAAATATGCGAGAACATGGACGGGGCATACATTTACTGAGGAGCCATTATCGATCAAAACACACGAGCTAAGTGCTCACCTCCGACCCCAACTGTGATGTGCAGAGCCTCGACATGATTAAGACCAATTTTTGGTGCATCGAGATCGGTAAAAGTGATGATATTCCCAAAATGAATGTTGCCGATCATGTGGACAAGGTCATTGGGAGAAGTCTCGATCGGGATTACAGCTTGAGCAAGAGCTTTAACCAACACGTCTCGGTGCTCCTGTGAAGACGAGAGCAAACCCCAAATGGATATATTAGCCTTTCTTTAACTGGGTCAAGACCGGGTTCTCGGCGACCTTCTCTTTCTGAGCGGGGACTTCTTCTTTATCCTTTCCCAATTCACTTGCCTCGGGATTGGAGGCTGATAGGCTCTTCCCGAGCGAGTGAGGTGATTCACATTTTCGCCAACCCAAGTGGCCTTTTTAACAGGGGCCTTTTGCTCCTTAACAGCTTTAGCACTAGACAAAATCGAATCCCAAGAGATCATATGGCATTCAAAATCTTCGGAGATAACAGGAGTTACAGTGTAATTCAAAGCTTTCTTCGGAACGATGAAACTAGTCCTTGAGTAGTTTCCTTCAAACTCGATCACATAGATCCCTGGCAAGGGATTAGTCACTACATTTGGTTGGGGCGGCTTCTGAATGAGTCCATCATCTATCATGTCTTGCAGAGTGTGTCTCAAACTCCAACATTCATTTGTCGCATGACCAGGTGATACGTGGTATGCACAATATTTACTTGCATCCCAATTCTTAGGAGGCGGATTAGGCGGGCGGTATCCTTCTATCGGCTTTAGTACTCCTTGGGCGACCAATCCTTGAAAGATAGTAGACAATGGAGCGCTGAATTTATCAAAATGGCGATCTCTCCGATTTCCCCATTCCTTCGCTGATCGGTGACAGAGTTCACAGACCCGTCTTGATTATAACACGGAGGTGCCCTATTGTAGCTGCTCCGGCTTGGTTCCACATTGATGTTCCAAAAAGGAGCAGAGGTCATGGCAACATTGTTCACAACTGGTGCCGGGGCTTTAGTAGCGGATCGGAATCTGTAGGAGCTAGGAGAAGAATCTAGCTTGATTACCCCAGTTCGGACATCTTCGTCAATATGAGAACCCACCTCAAGAATAGAAGCAAAATCTGGAAACGGGAGATATTTCATCTTATCTGCATATACCGGCTGAAGATTCTTAAGGAAAATACGAGTTTGCTCGGCACTGTCAGGCCTCTCCAGAGTTTGAGCAACTTTCTTCCTCCACCTACTTGCAAATTCAGAAAAGGATTCCTTCTCACGCTGAGCACACGAATCGAGGTCACGACGGCACTTCTCCCAGTTGGATTTATCTTTGTATCGCTTCTGGAATTCATCCACGAGCTTCCCCCAATTATCAACCAGATTGGCATCCACAGTCATAAACCACTGCTTAGCGGCTCCTACCAAAGTCAGATGGAAGTTGGAAGCCATCGCACCAACATTAGCCCCACGAGACTGCATTGCATGAGCGTAAGATTTCAGGTGGGCCATTGGGCAACCTATACCGTCAAATTTCTCCACATCGGGCATTTTGAATTTAGGAGGCAGAACAGCAAATGGAGATAATTTCAAGGAATCTGCAGAAAACTCCCCTTTATTCATGACCTTTCTCAACATTTCTTTCATTTCGCTCATTTCAATCTTAGCTTTAGTAAGGGGTACATATGGGACACCCTTGTAGATACACCCTTGTAGAACGCTTCCATTTGGCGGACTATGTTAGGATCTTGCCCCTGGGAAGTTCCTTGATTAATCTGAGAGGCACCGCTAGCAAACGTACTATAAGCGTTGGGCTGCTGATTCGGATACAGAGTCTGCATATACTGAGCAAAGGCATTATGATCAGGCGGATACTAAGACGGATGCACATCAAAATTTGCTGGATTCGGGATGAAGGCCTGGTGAGTGCCACTGAAGTCTGGATGAGCCACATTACCCTGAGGAGGGATGTTCTGGTGATGACTCTGGCCGATGGTGTTGCTACCAATAGGATTCAAGTTGATGGTAGGGATGCCACTTCCATTGGGACCTGTATTGCCATTGGGATTAGGATTGGGAACCCTATTTCCGGTCTGATTAATGTTCGGATCGCCATTGGGATTTCTGTTGGGGTTGCCATTGGGAGCCCCATTACTATTCTGATTCTGCATCTGTACAAGTGTAGCCAGTAGCTCATCTTGCTGAATCCTCATCTGACCCAACACATTCTGCTCCAACCATGCTTGAAGACCTGGTGGCGGCACATAGGCTTCCTCATTTCCTTCCTGGGCCATTGCAATAGCTTCTTCGGTTACAGGCACTGTCTCGGCAACTCGGATCAACCTCCCCTTACTGTTTCTAGCTCCCCCTTTCCAGTAGATGCCAGGCTTAGAGTATCTGAAAGGGATGGTGTTTAGGGCTGATTAGAGAGTGAAAAAGGATCGAGATTTTCCGAGTTTGATTCAAAAGTAGTTCAAAAATCAAAATCAATCCTAGAATGCCGGATAAGCACTTGCTTTATTTTGACATGTTTTTGCATTTATCTTGGAATAGTGGATACCATCTCCAAAGTATAGGACCAACGTTTTTCACCTGTACTGTGCTATTGGCCGTCCGAGCCCCTAGCGAAGGGCCTATACTCTTTCTGGGATCCACCATTCGGTTACGGTCTATGTGAGGGTCTTGACAATTTCAAGTCAATCCAAGAATTTCAACATGATATCCACAATTGAGGTCGATTATAACCTTTTGGGAATTCATAGGATTGAAGTAAAATTGTTTAGACAAAAACCGACATGAAGTCTGTGACGTGTTATTTTCGAAAGAATATGGACATCGCATTTCGGCTTTTGAAGCTTGGCTTACACCCATCACAGCGACCGTAGGCGCTGCTAAGGGGGAAACAGTATACCGTTGACCCTATGGGGAAGTCAAGTGAGCTCCCTTATGCCCCAGGTTTACCGTCTCGGGTTTGAGATTCTAACACGCTTTTCAAAAAACGTGCATGTGTGTGAGGTATCTATGAGTTCGAAAAATAATTTTGAAAGCACGTAAAGAAAACAAGAAAATCATTTTTTTTCTTTTTTACTTGTTTTACCCCTTTTTTGGAGAATCACTCACCACGCAATGCATATATATATATACAGATATATACACCCCAAGTAAGGCACATAAAGCATGGCACACACAAAGATTTAGAGTCTAGCCCACTTTAAAACAAGTCCCCAGCGGAGTCGCCACTGTCAGAGCCCGCGCCCGAGATGATCGGATCACCGCGAAATGACCGCCCGTGAAAGCGGTTCGCGCCCGTCTCGTGCTGATGCGCTTTTGGAAATGTGCTCGGTTCTCACACAATGGTTTCCTCTTGATGCTGTGATTTGATTGCAAGAGTCGCCACCTCATTTTGATTTTAGGAAAATGAAGAAAAAACCTTTTTTGAGAAAATGGGTTCGGGGGCTAAGTTACGAGAAGAGAAGGGGTTAGGCACTCTTCTCGCCCGTGATGGTCTCTATATGCGTGCCACTTATATTCAATTTTATGCCTTTTAATTTGGATTTTATGCCCTACCAAAAAATGGTGATGAAATATATATGGAGGTCTTCCTATTCTAGGAAGTTTCATTTTTATTCACAACCGGGAACTCGGCTTGAGTGGATTCCCCGATTGGTTTTCAAGAATGGTTTTGATCATATCAAGCAATAATACATCCACGGGAGGGGAGATTACACAATTACACATATAAAAAAAATAGGGGAGACAAATCCCACAAATAATAATAAATATCCTCGACGGTGCTTTTGTTGATTTCGGTGACACTTTCCGTCCCCGAGCCGTCGTACCTGTCCTAAAATCAATCCGATTCCAAAACTAAAAATTGGGGGTTAATCCCTGAATACTAGGGATCACAAGGGAGTTTTTGTAGACTTTATGGACCAATTTTAGGCCCCAAACACATGCAATAAAGTTGATCACAAAATTCAGCCCAGAAAAGGCAAACAGAAACCTTAGCATGTTTATCACCAATTTTCACCATCTTAGCTTGGGAATCTGAAAAAACCCAAAGAACAACAGTTTAAGACCACGCATAAAACATGAAGATACCAAAATTTGGAGTTCATAGGACGAGTTTTAGTGGTTCAAAAGGTTTCTGACATTTCAATGTCAGGAACTGGAAGTGCAGAATCTGAATTTTTGAGTTTGAAACATATGTTTGAAAGGAGCACTTCCATTGATCCAAAAAATGTATAAAAAATATTATAATAATACTGAGTTCGTTTATAACAAAATCCATGTTTTTATCTTTGTCCAGAAAATTATTTTTCATCAAGTTTGAAGCCCAAGAACACAGCAAGGTACCACAGTGAATAAACAACTCAGAATCACTGAGACCCAAATTTATGCATGAAAATATGAACTAGACATGGAATATGAACATGAAACTTTAGGATCATATATTTCAACATGTTATGAACAACTTTTGTTCTTTGACCTAAACCATAAAACCAATCGAAGATGGGTTTACAAGCCCATCAAAATCAAGAATCTATACAGAAAGTAAAAACTGATTATATGAGGCATGATTATAGACCTCAAAACACTACTATATCTTCAAACCAAGGCATGAAACTCAAGGACTTTGATATTTAACATGTTGACAACATTATCCAAGAGCTATTTCTCAACAAATAATGATTTTCACATGCATGATCATGAAGGAAAGCCAAAGAGGGCAGATTTACGCCCTTTGAGAGAAACGTGAAGATTTTCATACACAAATTAAAGCATATGAATATTATGACTATTATGAACATATATAAACATAATAAACTGAGTATTAGCATCACATGATCATCATTTATATACATAAACAAAGCTTTACAAAGCTAAAAAAAACATGGAAGATGAAGGAAGCCTAGTCATTATTTGACTAGGTTCCAAACCACTCCCAATATTGCTTACATATCTAAAGAGCCAAGGTTTACATAGAGTTTTACCTAGCTTTTGAGATTATGGGTGCTCCCTCTGTCAACCAAGGGAAGACTTTTTCTTTTCTTTTTGCTTTGTGTTTGATCAAAGTTTTGGCTTTGATGTGTTTTTTGTGGTTTGTTTGGTGATTTATGGGTGGTGTAGGGGTGGTGTATGAGTGGTGGTGTGGTGATGGTGTGGTGGTGGTGTTCTTGTTGAGAGAGAATGAGAGTGGAGGATGGTAGGGTTTTTTTTCTTTTTGTTTTTGTGTCTTCTTTTTGAAATGGATGAGAGTGGTGTATATAGGAGGAGGGAGGTGGTAAATTGGTTGTAACTTGGAGGGGGGAGGTTGTAAATTGGTGGATTCATGATCTATCCTTCTTGACTAAGGCTTAAAGTCATCTTCCTTATCTCTGTTCCGGCTTTCCGCTCCGCAACTGCTCCGTTGTGCGCGTCTCCGGTGTCCCGGTTGTCTGCGAGTCCAACATGAAAGTTGCTCGGAATATTTTTCTGGTCAGGCCGGTATATCTGAAATATTTTTATGAGCAAGGAACGACAATAATATATTTTTTCCTCTTCTTGACCAATTGGTAAGATATTTTGAGATATTTTCCAATTTAGATAACCATCTTTCCGGCTCCGGCTTTTCGCTCCGTAACTGCTCCGTTGTCCGCGCCTCCGGTGTCCCGGTTGTCCGCGAGTCCAACATGAAAGTTGCTCGGAATATTTTTCTGGTCAGGCTGGTATATCTGAAATATTTTTATGAGCAAGGAACGACAATAATATATTTTTTGCTCTTCTTGACCAGTTGATAAGATATTTTGAGATATTTTCCAATTTGGATAACCATCTTTCCGGCTCCGGCTTTCCGCTCCGTCGTGCGCGCTCCGGTGTCCCGGTTGTCCGCGGGCCCAACATGAAAGTTGCTTGGAATAATTTTGTGGTCACGCCGGTATATCTGAAATATGTCAATTAGCAAGGAAATGTAATAATATATTTTTAATGCACAGAATGGATAACAGCGAGCAGTTCGGGGGGTTGCGGGCCCCGTTTCCGGTCCCGCACCTCGAAAAACGAAATTTTTGCCTGTTTGCTCTTTTTTTGCTCTGATCATGAATTTGAAGTCCGTTTATCCATTCGATACACCGATAAGGCTCACGGCAGTCCCGCACAGCCAAATCGAGGGTTTTAGGTCAATTTTCGGGTTTAGACCGATTCAAGGTGGGTTTTTAGGGGTGCGAGATCAGGGTATCAACAGGTCCCCAAATGGGTATGCTTGCTTGAGTCTTCTTGAGTTGAACTAAATACGGATCTTCGGATGCAACTAGTGCTTGGGGCACAAGAGACACACTTTTTGCTTTTGATCTTGGAGAAGGGGGTGTTGAATTGCAGAAACATTGGGATTGGCCAAGGCATTTCCCGCTATGACCCTGTTTTGATAGAGTTTAGTATATTGAATCTTTTTCCTTTTCTCTAAGACTTTCTTCATAATCTCATCGTAAGTCATAACATAAGAATCATCAAATTCATTCATAACATCGGAGCCCTTCTTTCAAACCAGAAGACTTTTGATGTGAAGTACTAAGAGACCTTTGAAGCTTGATCACTTTCATGAAGCCATAAGACTACTCCCAAATTGCATTGCTCGGGTATCATCCCCCAAAAATATTTTCAATTGCGAAGCCCCAATATCACCCTTTGCTTGGATTACTGTAACACCGTAGCCCAAAAGATTGTAGATTGCGAAGCCCCTTGAGACCTTTGGTGCCAAATTGATAGAAGAAGCTTCAAATGTTGCACATGACTTTGCTAGGGCCATTGTTGGGAGGTGACGTGAATTGCTTCTTTCTGAGGGAGCCTTTCAAACTTGATTATAGCCCCTAGAGTGCCACTATTGATTATAATTGGAGCAAGAAAGGCCTATCCTTGATTGGGGAACAGGCACGAGCACAGATGACAAGAAGGTTTCTCGACATTGTTTTTTGAGAGACTTTGAGGATAGTCTCACACATCTTTCTTGAGCGTAGCCCCTAGGGTTCATTAACTGTCAAATGAAGCAAAAGAAATTCTCGTTCTTGAGTCACATAGCCCCTAGGGCGTCATCATTTGTCGAGCAAAGCAAGAGACTCATCCTACTGCGAGGGAACAAACATAAGAGGACATGGCAAGGGCTACTCCATTCTCGAGAAGCCTTTTGACATACTGTAGGGGCACATGCTTGAAGAAGCTTGAAAACTGAATTACATGTTTTTGCTATTCGCTGCCCAAACTAATTGACTCACTGGGGACTATTTATGCAACCTCGTACCCCATATCAATCATGAGCTCATTCTCGGACGGACCTTCTTTCACATGAGCCCAAAAATGCGCATTGCAAGAACAATCTCTCTTATGCCAACAACCCAAAATGACCTTTGATTGTGCCGCATCTTGTCGAGCTTTTTGCAATTCCAAAGTTGACTCGGTGGTGAATTGACTTGCTGAGGAGATTCAATGCATAACTTGTTTTCTTAAGAGGCTGGGGATCTCCATTTCTCTTTCCCTTCTCTCTCTCTCACTCTCATTTTTTTTTTACGACGCACCCTGTTTTTTGCCTAGACCGCCCTTTCGGGTTTTCAATCTAGCGGGCATCTCTTTTGCGTCTTCATTTTGACTCGATTAATGAGAAAGTGTGCATTGACTCTAGCTGAGGATGAGAGACATGTGATTTTGCGGTGGAGACCTTTTGTCACTAATGATGAGTGTCATTGACTTGAGTAGGGAAGTGGTCCCTAGTATTGATATGTATTTTTATTTATTGAATGACTCACGAAGGCAAGTAAGTCATTAAGAGAGAAGAGAAGGAAAGCCCCAATTTGGTTGCAAGAAATTGGGAGTATCGCTGAAAGATAAGAAGCCCCTAGACTCGACAAGGAACGCAAAGCGATTCCAATTCTAAGAAACTTGTTCAATCTCAAGGTGATTAATTCATTGGTAAATGACTCGTACAAAGATGTCTTGACAAGTTTGAGATGAAGGCCAATCACCATAACGCGCTAGGGCTAAACATATATTCTTTCTTGCATGAGACCGGACCCGCAGGTTGCCTACGTTCCTCCAGTGTAGAGGCTCAGGTCACAGTAGTTCTTGTGGATACTCCATTCTTCGTAATGGTTTCTTCGTCTTTCGTTGGTGGATGATGATGATATTGTTGTGAACTTCTTTGAATGGGGAGGATTTTTTTTTTTTGTGCTCTAACTTTTGCCTAGGTTGATTTGAGGATTTCAACCTAGCGAGGTTTTTTTTTTTTTTTTTTTAATCCCCCTTTGAAACATTGCTTGATTTTTCTCCATGGTTGTAGTTCCACCTTGCTTGATGTCTTGGATTTGTCGTTGATGCCTTCGTCACGATGTTTAGCCCCTAGGCATTCAAGTGATGGCCTTCGTTCTAAAACTTGTTTAGACATCTTTTCATCATTTTGCCAAGAATTAAATTGAACAACTTGGAATTGTGTATGAGGAGAGGAACGACTTTTATTTATTGAAGACCGACTCAAACTTTGACATTAATGAGAAGGAAGAAAACTTAATGCACACATTAGAGGACTTTGACTCTTTTTTTTTTTTTTTTATTCTTATTACTAGGTAGAGAAAGAGAAACGAAGATCGTTGTCGTCGTCCTTGTTGTTGTAGGCCTCCTTGTAGCATGATCTCTTGTTGAAGCCCCATTTCAAATCTGAGCCTCTTCCTTGATGAGTTGCTCTTCACCCAAGGTAAATTCACCATTGTCGATCAAATCTTGGGTGATGTTTCGGAGAAGGAAGCATTCCTCGGTAAAATGGCCACTATGTTGATGATAGCCACAATATTTGTGATGGGCATGGTTAGCGTTGATCGCCTTGGGTTGGTGCCCTTTTAAAGGCTTGATCTTTTCACTTGCCACCAAAATTTCAAATGCTTCGGCTCGGGTCATTCCTAGGAGAGGAGTGAAAACTCGGTTGTCGGAGGTACTTTTGTGGCTTTTGAGGGATGGGCCACTTGAGCATGCTTTACCATTGAACTTTTCTTTGTCGTCGGTGAGCTCTTGCAAACGGGCCTTGAGTTCGGAAACCTCTTCTTTGTGAATTTTTCTCTCGAGATCAAAGCGGGCTTGCCACAAATCGTTTTTTCGGCGGGCATCCTCTGTAAGTCTATCCATATGTTCCCTCATGGCTCTTATTATGTTGAGGAGCCTTTCGTTGGACACGGAAATGTACCCACCATTATTGTTGTTGCCGTTGGAAGCCATTGGACCTATTGAAAGAGCACGGTTGATCTTGGAGTTTCTAGAAAAATAGTGGAATCGTCAAACTAGTATATAGACCTTCTCACGGTCCCATGTACTCATCGGATTCCACCACGCTTGTGATACCTACATGTGACGGGATTAAACTAAATTAATGTCATGAGGCATACATGTGGGGATGGATTTTTTATTTTCATCCATAATAACCACTTGGGGACGGAGTTTTATTTCGTCCATAATAACCACTTGTTTTTTTGGAAACGGCATGTATGATTTGATGACATTAGTTTAGGAAAATCTCGACACATAAAAACCGACTTGGTCACGGAGTGTTAGACCCTAACTATGTTGGGTATGCCCACTTATATCTCAGTTTTAATGTAATAGGATTTATTAGATTTGATTGATCCATCACCTAAGTTTTATTTCATGGACTTTAGACCCACATGTAAGAAGTATTTATACTTCATTTTTTAGGTTATCCATTGTTATAGAATAGGATTAGAAATAGGGCAAGAAGATCAAGATTCAAGAAAATCACATTTTGAGTTGAGCCATGCGCCTATGCGCCATGCGCCTTCTAGCGCGCGCATATAAGCATTCTTCTAAGAAATGCTATGCTCCTCACTTTGATCATACGCGCCATGCGCCCCATATGCCTTAGCGCGCGCAGTCTCTATGCGCCTCTTGGCTCAACGTGCCTCAAAGTGTTTATTCAACACTCAGTGATTTATTGAAGACTCAAAGACTTGAAGAGAATTCAAATTACGCCAATGATCCAACAGTGGTTAAAAGATGCATATGGGCCTAATCTGTTGACACGTGTCCATAACGGTCATATTTATGTTGAGTGTCAAAGTGGCCATAATATATGCATGCTCCAATCAACGAGTGACAGCACATCTTATCCACAAGGATTTCCAACGGCTTTTTTTTAAATTCACTATAAATACCCCATAACTTCAACATTTTGAAGTTGCTGAGTTTTGCTAAGAATTTCAAGAATTTCTCTCTCAAAGCATTTGTTGAAGATTTGAAGATTGCCTTCGTATTTCCAGAATTTCTCAAGAACATCTTCATACCTTCATCCTTAGCCCAGATCTTCAAGCTATAACACTTTAGTTTCATTGTGCTCTAAATCATAAAGATCTAAAGAGCCTTGATACTAAAATCACACACGCACCTCTTTAAGTTTGATCACTTAGATCCATCTTTTAGAGATACACCGGTTATTCTTTTAGATTTGTTCATTCATATAATATTAGATCTTGAGTTAGTGTAGAAGCTCAAAAGTTGTAATTTGTAACACTCACTCATAATATAAGATCTCCATTAGAAATCCAAGACTAACCATCTTGGTAGAGGACGTAGATCTTTCTTTGATCGAACCTCTCCAAATAGCTTGTGTTATTATCTTGTCATTTACTTTCAAGTTATTATCTTCACTCACTGTTTGCTTGTTTACTCATTGTAGATTGATTGAACTGAATTGTGTTGTTATTTCATTTGCCTTAGTTCCTTATTTCAACCACTTTGAGCCAAAATGTGCGCCCCTTTATCACACTTTGCGCCTATTTTCATTACCAATTTCCGCTGTGCATTTCACTCACTCACTTAGGCGCATTTCATAACGCTTACTTGATAAAGTGCGCATTTGCATTTGAGTTTATCAAGGGTACGAAAAGAATTTTAAAACAGCTATTCACCCCCCCTCTAGCTATTTTTCATACCCTTGTTGCCCTTTGGGGCCAACAAGTGGTATCAGAGTAAACACCTTTATAAAACTTTTTTTCGTTTTTCAAGCTTAACAGCTTAGGTGCCGATTCTAAATGGAAAACTCAAAACCTATGGCAACTGCAAACTACACTCACGTTCCGGTCTTTGATGAAGATCATTTTGACGTGTGGAAATTCAGCATATTGACTCATCTCAACTCAATCGATGAAAGGCTCCATGATACCGTCGTTTACGGACCTTATATTCCGATGAAGGCGAATCCAAATCCACGCACCAACGCTGCTCAACCTACAGTTCTAAAACCAAGGGAAGAGTGGACCGAGGAAGAAATTAGAAGAGTTGCAAATGATGGCAAAGCAAGAAACATTCTTCTAAGCACTCTAAGCACGGCTATGAAACAACAAGTCATGCATTGTGCTACTGCTAATGAGCTATGGGATGCTATTGAAGAGCATATAGAAGGAGACACGGTTTGCAAGGAGAACAAGAAATACGAAGTACAAAAGAGGTTCAACAATTTATCTCAACTCCCCGGTGAAAACTTAAGGCAAACTTATGAACGCTACTGTGAAATTATCAATCTATGTATTTCACTTGGCATGAAGTTTACCAACAAAGATTTGAATGTAAATTTTCTACAAGCTTTTGGATCAAGATACCTACATAAATCTAGCGCTCTTGAAGACGCTGGAACTTTAGATGTATGGACATTAAGGAACCTTTATGCAAATCTCAAAGTTTACGAACTCAAACTCCAACGAATCAGCGAAACTGAAGGAAAGTCAAAATCTATGGCTATGATGGCGCACAGAGAAGCTGCGCCTATACCTGCGCCTGCTCCTGCGCCTGTACAAGATGAGAAAAGTTCAGATCCAAAAATTTCTACTTCTGAGCTATTGGACATGGATGATGAAGACTTCGCTTTATTTGTGAAGAAATTTCAAAAGTTCAGAAAATTCTCAAGACCCGGCTCAACCAACAAATTTCAAGGATCTACCAGCAAAGCTCCTCAAAAGTTTTCAAGGAGCAGTGATTCAAAAAGGAAAGAAGATCTTGTTTGTTTTAATTGCAGGAAACCCGGACATTTTACATCAAGCTGCCCGATCCCCAAATTTGAATATATGCAGAAGAAGAGCAGCCATACTCCCAAATTCACTCCCAATTTCACTCGTCACAAGGGAATGACTGCTGAAGAAGAAGCACCAGCAAATGAGCACAACACTTGGATTGAAACAGACTCCGATGAGAGCGATGAAGATTCCGATGATGGACTCGTTTGTTTGATGGCAAATGATGATGAAGTTGATGCTTATGATTCTGATGATGACTTCTCTAAGGATGTCCCCGATATGAATGCCTTGAATAAACCTATCAAGAAATCTGCAGGTTTTCAAGAAGTGAAAAAGAAGAAAGGACCAACCATCAGCGAGCTCGTAGAACAAGGATTTCTCACTCCGGCTCAAAACGATGGTGGATTGTTATTCTCACGATGTGATCTTGGAGCAAGGAACAAATTGAGAAAAGGAGCATACATTAGACCTCAAGTTGAACCAACTGCTCCAATCTCCAAAATCAATGATGATGAAGTGATTGCTGAACAAGAAAAATTGTTCAAGAAGGCTGAAAAGGTAATCACTAGATTTGATAGTATGAAGGAAGCTTTAGCACTATCATGTGATGAAATTTCCCAGCTTAAGACCGAAAAATCTCTACTCAAATCTGAACTCACCCTCCTTAAGGAGCAGATAAAGAGCATGACTCCTCTTACTGTTAAAAACACTTTTCTAACAGAACAGAACTCACTTCTTAATGTTCAAAACGATGAATTGGTTGCTCAAATTACTGATCTTAAAAAGATTACAAATGAGTGGTCCAATTCTCGTGTCACTATGGAGAACATATTTGAGTCCCAAAAAGTCAGTGGTGATAAAAGTGGCTTGGGATTCTCATCAACTAGTGACAACTTTAAATGTGATGTCTGTGCTGAAAGAGATAGTGAATTTACCAACCAACAAACTTTTGAAATTCCCAAGGAAAAACATTCTAATTCAATGGGTAAAGGACAGGAAAAAGTCAAGAGACAAGCATTCCATTATGTCTACCCAACGAAGCAATTTGGGAAAGCTAATGGGAAAGATATAGCTACAGATGAACCATCTCCTAGCAAAATCATTCTTGAAAATAGGCGCGCTCCTTCTCCGAGTGCTCATTATGCGCCTAAGAGCCACGCGCCTTATCACCGTGCGCCTCCTAGTCCTATGCGCCCTCCGAGAAAAAGCGCTCCAAAATTTCAAAAGAAAGATTTTGTTAAGGCTAGTTCATCTGACCCAAAGAAGAATGCCATCCCCAAGAAAAGTAAAGAGTTTGTGAAAACTCACGTGATTGGTGGCTTTCATCATTGTTCCATTTGTGATTGTTCAGAACACAAGGCCGTGGAATGCCTTTTGCGATTCACTCCCAATGCCAAAGGACGTAAAAATACTAAGGTCAAGCAAGAGTAGGTTGTCAAAAGTTGCTAACCCTAGGACCCAAAAGGAATAAAGGGGACCTGCTTAAATGTCTATATTTCAGGTTCTTTGTTTCATGGCTGGATCCTCAAAAGCTAGAAATTATGAATGGATTCTCGATAGTGGGTGTTCAAGACACATGACTGGAGATGAATCTTTATTAGAAGATGTCCATGAAGAAAGAGGTCCCTCCGTAACATTTGGCGATAATAACAAAGGTCAAGTTGTAGCATATGGAAAGCTCAAGAAAGACAAAGTGTGCATTGAAAGAGTCTCACTCGTCGAAGGGCTCAAGCACAACTTATTATCCATATCTCAATTCTGCGACAAAGGATTAGAATGCCATTTTACTTCAACGCAATGTCTTATCAAGAATGGCAAAACTGGAGCTATCTTACTCACGGGATATCGTAAGACAAATATTTATATTATTGATTTCCATAGTATGAACTCTAGTACTAATCTTTGTTTTGTAGCAAAAAGTGTGAACGAAAATAGTTGGCTGTGGCACAAGCGCTTAAGTCACTTGAACTTCAAGTATCTATCTAAACTCAGCAGGAACAATCTTGTCAAAGGACTTCCCATGGTTGTTGATCATCATGACAAAAAGTGCGACGCATGTCAACTTGGCAAACAACCGAAGCAATCATTTTCAAGCAAGTCAAATCCTTCAACTACAAGATGTTTGCAACTGCTTCACATTGATCTATTTGGACCAGTTTCCACCGCAAGTATTAGAAGAAACAAGTATACTCTAGTTGTGGTGGATGATTATTCAAGATATACATGGGTGAAGATGATGATTACAAAAGATGATTGTTATGATATTCTCACTACCTTATTTCGACTGCTCCAAACCCAAAAAGAAGATGACATCGTTAGTGTTCGATCCGACAATGGAACAGAATTCAAAAACAACGGTGTTGCTCGATATTGTGAAGATCATGGGATAGATCACAACTTTTCAACCGCCGGAGTCCCTCAACAAAATGGCGTTGTTGAACGAAAGAATAGGACGTTGATTGAAGCGGGAAAGACGATGATAGCTGAAGCTAAATTGCCTAAGTACTTTTGGGAAGAAGCTATCGACACTGCATGTTTTACTCAAAATCGTTCCCTCATCAACAAACTTCACAACAAGACTCCGTATGAAATTTGGCGTGGTAGAACTCCCAACATTGCATTCTTCAAGATCTTTGGTTGTAAATTTTATATCCTCTACAACGGAAACAAACATAGAGGTAAATTCAATGCCAAAGCCGATGAAGGTATTTTTGTTGGGTATGCCAAACACTCTAAAGCTTTTCGCGTTTTTAATAGAACTACATTAGTGATAGTTGAATCCGTACATGTTACATTTGATGAACATTCTCTCCTTGAGCCACATTTGGCTCCAAATGTTGCTGATGATTCTATTGAGCTAAATGATACAGGTGCTCCTATTTATGTTGCGCCCACTCAAGATCAGAATCTATCAACACAAGGAAATCCATCTACATCAAATGCGCCTAATTCAATGTATAATGCGCCTGGTGAATCCTCTATTGCGCCTCATGATTCCTCGCACGCGCCTATTTCTACTGCTGCATCTGGTGTAAACCCAAATTTCAATTCTGAGCCAGTTCAACCCCCAAATTTCAATGACTTTGAATCTGGTGAAGATGTACCAATTGAAGACCTTCAAGTTACTACGACTCAACCTAACTTGCCTCCTGAAGTTCGTGAAGTTAGAGGTCACCCAATTGCTAATATCATCGGTGATCTACAAGTTGGTGTTCGTACAAGGAGAGCTACAAACTTTGATGCTTACACTGCTTTTATCTCTCAAATTGAACCGAAGAAGGCTAATGAAGCGCTCCAAGATCCTAGTTGGGTTGTTGTAATGCAAGAAGAACTCAATCAATTTGAACGATGTAAGGTTTGGACTCTAGTTCAAAGACCAAATGATCTTGGAGTGATTGGTACGAAATGGGTGTTCAGGAACAAGATGGATGAGAATGGAACCATCACGAGAAACAAAGCAAGATTGGTCGCACAAGGCTATAGGCAAGAAGAAGGAATAGACTACGATGAAACTTTTGCGCCCGTAGCAAGACTTGAAGCTATCAGATTATTTCTAGCTTACGCAGCTCACAAGAACTTCAAGTTATATCAAATGGATGTGAAGAGCGCGTTTCTAAATGGTGAACTCCAAGAACAAGTCTATGTTGCTCAACCACCTGGGTTTGAAGATTCACAATTTCCAAATCATGTGTACAAACTTCAGAAAGCTTTGTATGGACTCAAACAAGCACCAAGAGCATGGTATGATACGCTATCAAAGTTTCTCATCGAAAAAGGCTTCACTCGCGGTAAAATCGATACAACTCTTTTCATTGCCAAACATAATGGTCATAAATTACTTGTTCAGATTTATGTTAATGATATTATATTTGGTTCTACTAATGAATTGTTGTGCAAGCGCTTTGAGAAACTAATGAAGAGCAAGTTTGAAATGAGCATGATGGGAGAACTCACATTCTTCCTCGGGCTTCAAATCAAGCAAATAAGTGAAGGCATCTTTATCAATCAAGCCAAATACACAAAGGATTTAATCAAGAAGTTTGGACTTGAAAACGCCAAAGCATACGATACTCCAATGGCCACCGGCAACAAACTCGACAAAGATTTAAAAGGTAAACGTGTTGATCAAACGCTCTATCGAGGTATGATTGGCTCACTCCTTTATCTTACTGCTAGTAGGCCCGATATTATGTTTAGTGTTTGTGTTTGTGCTCGTTATCAATCCGACCCTAGAGAAGCACACTTAATTGCTGTGAAACGTATTATAAGATATCTCTCTGGCACTGTTAACCTTGGACTTTGGTACACCAAAGATTCGAACTTTAAACTTGTAGGTTATTCAGATGCGGATTATGCATCGTTCACAATTGATAGGAAAAGCACTAGTGGCACTTGTCATTTCCTCGGATATCGACTTGTGTCATGGGCAAGTAAGAAACAAGCTTCTGTATCTGTCTCAACAACCGAAGCCGAATATATCGCTGCGGGAAGTTGTTGCTGTCAAATACTTTGGATGAAGCAGCAATTGGTGGACTATGATATCATCGAGGAAAATTGTCCCATCTACTACGACAATACATCAACAATTGCGGTTTCTGAAAATCCTGTCATGCACTCAAAGACCAAACACATCGACATCAAATATCACTTCCTCAAAGACCATGTGGAGAAAGGCAATATACATTTGGAACACGTGGGAACCGACTATCAAATCGCCGACATTCTAACGAAAGCACTCGACGCGAAACGGTTCATGTTTTTGAGAGGTGAAATGGGTATGCTTGAACTCAACTAAATTCAATATAGTTTTGTCAATACTAATGATTTTATGTTTTGTTGAGTTATGAGTATATTAGGTACAAATGTTAGATCAATTATTTCAAAGTTTCAAGGAAACTATGCGCCTTACTAACTGCGCGCCCAACTCTTATTTCTGCGCGCTCAATCTCTATGCGCGCCTAGCATCTTCTGCGCGCCTATAATCCATGCGCGCCTAGCATCCAATGCGCTCCAAACACTTATGCGTCCTCAAACATCTATGCGCGCCTTGATGATTAATGCGCCTTGATGAGTAATGCGCCCCTTCATGCGCGCATTAACTATTGCGGCTCAATCAATACTCAAAATTTAATATCAATGATTGAACGTATTCAATACACAAGTACCAGGTATGTTTATTCTGTTCATTTATTATTGGAATTTTTGTCTTTTGACATCCCATTAATTGTTCAAGGGTACTTGTGCAATTAAATTTTTCCCTCGTTTTACGTTTTTTGAAAATTTTATTTTCTGGGGATATATTTCTTGTACCCCAAACTTACACTAAAATAGATGTTTTTGGTGTTTGTGCAAAAATTAGTCAAAATTGCTCTTACACTTAAGGGGAAAGTGGAGCAGTTTTTCTAAACCCAAAATGTCACATCATGACACTTTAGGTCATTCAGCCATTAATGCCCTTCAAATCCCAAAAATCCCTCATTAATGTGCCGTACATCTGTCATGATGAGCCGTCTTTTTTCAAAACCCCTCATTAATGCAAATCTTTTCAACTTCCCATCTTTTTAAATTTTTGACTGTATTTTTTCTTTATCAGTGCAAAATTTTGAACCTAACCTATAAATATTCATCATCACCTATCTCCCTCCTTACCAACTTCTCTCTCTCTCACAGTCTCCCCGTTTCTCTCTGCTCTCTCTCTCACTCTCTCTTTTTCTCTCTCTATATATATTTCTCTTCTCTCCTTCTAAATCTCATTAATGAATCCTAAGAAAGCTTCGAAATCTACACAAGACGAAATGGTATGGATTCTTAAACTCAAACTCTTTATATTTCTGAATTTTTTCGCTTTCTTCATTCACTGTTCTTCGTTTTTTTTAAAAACCCGGATGGATTTTTTATTTTCATCCATAATAACCACTTGGGGACGGAGTTTTATTTCGTCCATAATAACCACTTGTTTTTTTGGAAACGGCATGTATGATTTGATGACATTAGTTTAGGGAAATCTCGACACATAAAAACCGACTTGGTCACGGAGTGTTAGACCCTAACTAGAATTGTGTCGGCTTGTGCTCGGCTAAAGAGAGGTTTAAGGTCACCCCCGGCATGTAGTCATGAACTACGCCACGGGCTGAGGTTTACCGTTTCGGAAGAGTCAGGGTCGGGTGGAGCTTGAAACTTCCTAGGACGGGCCTCGACGGGTTTGGGGTTATGAACTTGTGCGACTCGATTGTGAGTAATCCATAGGAATATGTGCATGTAGTGTGAGGTCAAGCCAAGTGACAAAATATATATATATATATATATATATATATATATATATATATATATATATATATATATATATATATATATATATATATATATATATATATTTTGTTTTTTTTTAAACAAAAGAAAAGCAAATAATCACATATTTATAACTTTCGAATCACCCGTGTGAGCGATAAAATAAACAGAAAGTAAAAGAAGTTATGTGCAGGCCCGGTTCCCACACACTGTCATTCTGTGCATTCTGTTCACTGTTTTGTTTCTGGAAAATTCCCAGAAGCGCGTGTTGGGCAGTGAGAGTGGGAGGCGCGCGCCTCCGAGCAAGAGAGGCCGATGCGCCCGATTCTGGGCAGTACCTGCAAACTCGTGGGTTCAAGGGATTGCATTGACCCTAAATAACAATTCTTTCCCCTACAGAAACTTGTTAGCACAATAACATGAAATTGAAGGACGAGATGAGAGGCAGGCGATTCTGGTGGTGAAGGTCGGAGGCGCGCGCCTTAGGCTAAGAAGGTCAGAGGCGCACGCGTCCCACCTTTTTCCACCAGAATGCCTAAAAAAAAGATATAAGAACACCAAATGCAGAAACGCAAGTTTAACCCTCTAAATCTTCCCCAGCGGAGTCGCCACTGTAGATACCCCGGGAGAGACCACTGCTTGGCTAGAGCGGTGGAAGGATCCTAGGATGTCTAATTGGTTTTAATTGTTAGAGTCGCCACCTATGTTTTTAAAGGAACATAAGAAAAACCTAAGAATAGCCTAATTTATGTACAAAACCAGAGATTCGGGAAGAGAAGGGTTCGGGGGTTAGGTGACGGAATGGGAAGTACTTAAACACCCATTCCGCCCGGCTTAAACCGGTCTTTCTACTATTGGTATTCTAATGTAAAAGTCTTTTTTATTAATATTAAAATATGCTAACAATTACAATGTAAAGAAAAGGGGAATTGCAAAGGGAAATAAAAGAGAATTGTTTTATTGATTTTTATGCTAAAGATTACATTAAGAGAATAATAATAAATTGAAATAAGGATTGAAATGTAGGGAGATAACCTTAACCAACTTTAATGTAGTAAAGTGATTATTTGGTCATGTCCCATTGATGGGGATTGCATACATTAAAAAAACATATATAAAATAAGAAGAACAATAAGTAATGTTGTACCTTAAGAAAGAGGACTTCAAACTTTGACTTGAAAGGATTGAAAAGAGTCTTTGTGAAAAAATTTCAAGTCCCTTTCTAAGGTAGAAGGAGGGGGTTTATATAGGTGAAATTAGGAGGGAAAGGTTGGAGGAAAAGATGATCAATCCATGTGAAATGGAATTGACCAATCAAAAATAAGATAAATAAAATAATAAATAAAAGAAAATATTTATTTTTAAGAGGATTCTAAGAATATGGGATTGGGAGGTTACAAATAAAAAGGGTTTAAATCTAGAATAAAACATGTGATGAAAAGAGGTGTTTGTGATCAAGAAAATGGAGGGAAAAGGCTGCAGCCCGTAACTGCCGAAATGGGAAGCGCGCGAGTCCCGCTTTTGGGGCGAGATGCGCGCGCGGCCCGTTGACAGTGTCGGAGGCGCCCGCGGTAGAAAAGGACAGAATGACCCTAAAAGTTAACTCTGTTATGCGGTTTAGCCCCAAAACTAACGGAATCAGTTAGGAGCTTAACTGAAGTAACATAAATCAATGAAAATAAGTTAAATAAAAATACTATGTATGCAATCGGGGCGAGAGGTCCAAGGTGGGGTGTCTACAATGGCCTCTATTTATACCGGTGAAGTCTATCTCAAAGTCTGATAGGAACTTGGAATTCTAGTACGAAACTGACTTGAAAATCCTTCCTTCTGCGAAACTGCACTTAGTCCGAAATCCTTCTGCAATTTGGTCTCTGATCCGCCCGGGTGTCTTACCTGGTCCGCCCGGATCTTCAATTGCTAATTTCCGATGTAAGATTTCCGATTCGCCTCATTGCCTAGGTCCGCCCGGTCTTCAGTCTGGCGCGCCCGGACCCCCTTTAGTCCGCCCGGGTCATATGTCTGGTGTGCCCGGACCTCAGTCTGCTCTGCCTAGGAATTGCGAAATCTTCTGTTGTTTAACCCTTTAACTTAGCGTCCCAAATTCAAAGGCATTAACACAACACTATACATATAAATATAGTAAATGCACATATAAAAGGAAGGATATCAATGTCAAACGTTATAACAAAACAGCTTTTAGAATCACTTTTGGGAAAAGCTGGGTCATAACTGCTTCTGTCAGAACGCAGTTTTCTGCGTTTTGATAGCTTAAAATCATAATCAGTTTCAACATCCAAACGCCACGGAAGTGATTTTTGATCTCAGAAAGTAATTATAAGCCTCAAGAACCCACTCCCAAACTCACCCTAAGAATGAAATGTAGAGAGGAAGATAGAGAATTAGTGGGGTGGAAAGAGAATAAGTGGAGAATAATGAGTGGTTGGGAGGAAGAGAGAAAATGAGTGGAAGATTATAAAAGTAATAAAAAGCTTCAATTTTTGGATTGTTACAACTTTTGTGAAATACTCTAAATGGCAAAATGTTGCAACTTGGAACGGAGGGAGTATAGTACTCCCTCCGTCTCAGTATATATGTCCACCTTTCCTTTTTAATCCGTTCTAGAGTATATATCCACTTCAAAAAATGACAAAGAATTTTTACTGTTCCTCCCACTCATTCTCTCTCATACTTTACTTTTATACTCACAACACCAATCAACTTACTATTTCCTCCTCACTCATTCTCTCTCATACATTTCTTATATACTCACAACACTTACATCACTTCCACCATTTCCTAATCTCCGTGTAAATGGGAATGTGGACATATACTCTGAAACGGAGGGGAGGGAATATATCTTTTTAGTTTGTCTAAAGAAAAATTATTTTCAGGAAATTTAATACTCCTATATCTTTTTTTTTCCAAAGATAACACTTTAATTAAGTTGAATTTTGACCAAAAAAATATGAAAATTTGATTATCTCCGTACTATTCTGAAAAAGGTTATCGATACATCAATAGAAACACTATTCATAACTATTTTAAACATTTCATGAAAATAAATAATCTAGCATCAAATGTTGATCAAAGTTTAACTTAGCTGACTATATGTGATATTTATTCCGTGGCAGGGGGAGTATTACTAAAAGTATGGAAATATTTGGTTTAATTGGTTGACTTTTTATTGATTTTGGTTTGAGTCAACATCTTCTATCTAGGCCGTCAGTGAAGTCGCGTAAGATTGTCGTTTGTGGTCAGCGCCCGTTTGCAACAAAGATCAAAGAAAGAAGTAAAAATGTAAAATGGACCTTTATTGAATTGAATATGGTATTTATATTAGAGTTAGAATAGGTCTTTCCCGCTGCCAAAAACGACCCTGACCAATTTTTTTGACATATAGTAGTAAAATGCAAATTAAGTAAGAATCCGTAGAATACTGAATATTCGACCTCTTGAGTGATAGCCTGAAAATTTATCACATATTTGATTGGTAAAAAAAATAAAATAGTAGATTTGCTTATTTTTATTTTCATGAAGTTAAATTATATACTCCATGTGTTCTGAAAAATTAGTCATATTTTGTAATGCCTAGCTTGTTGAAATTTCACCAATAACTAAATTATTAATATAGTTTTAGAAAACATATTACTGAAAATAATTATAATAGTGTATGATAATAAGTTTTAGAACTTCATTGAGATTTCTTATTTGAATCTTTGATAAAGTTCAAACAAATTGAGACCTAAAAAAAAAAAGAGGGGTTATATTTTCGGAGAATTGAGGAAGTATTATATTACTCCCTCCATCCCAGAGTATATGTCCATATTTCCTTTTTAGTCTGTCCCAGAGTATATGTCAACTTCAAAAAATGGTAAAGAATCTTTATTATTCTTCCCACTCATTCTCTCTCCTCTTACTTTTATACTCACAACACAAATGAATTTACTATTCCATCCACTCATTCTCTCTCATACTTTACTTTTACACTCACAACACTTACATCACTTCTTCCATTTTTTAATCTCCGTGTAAATATGAGGGTGGACATATACTCTTAGACGGAGGGAGTATAATGCAATTTTTTTTATTTTTTTTTGTCATGACACACACCAAAGAAGAAATCATATCACCTTTTATGTTATAAGATAAGAGTATATATATATATATATTTCTCAAAATAATCTTTTATTTTTGTTGTTGTTACTACAAAGGTTTTTTGAACAATAATTTTAAGCTAATTTAATTATTCTAATAAACACTTAAATTTTTTTACTAATAATATTTATAATAGTGTATCAATAATAAATTTAAATTTTTATGAACATAATTATAGTAACTTAAATTTGCTATTCAAAATCTTATATATATATATATATATATATATATTAAAGTTGGTGAAGAGGACCATGGTGTTGCCATTTGGACAAGTCATGGGAGAAGGATGCATTTGGTGATGCCACATCAATTTCACCAAATAAATAAGTGACTTAATTTTTTTTATTAACTAATAGTATTAGCTAATAGTATTAGTTACTATATATAGGGTAACTATCATAATTTAATATTATAATAAATAATACTTATAATAGTAATATTTACTATAATAGTTAGCTATTACTTATAATAGTAATAGTTAACTATAATAGTTACTATTATAGTTAATTATTACTTATAAAAGTAATAGTTACTATAATAATTAACTATAATAGTTAATATTATAGCTAACTATTATATTTATTATGTTAGTTAATTATTATAATTAATTATTATATTTTACTATTAATATTTAACTATTAATAGTTGATTATTTATTTAATAATTATATTTAACTATTAATAAATGATTATTATATTTATCTTTTATTTTTAAAAATTATACAATTATTATGATTTAAGATTCACTAATACTATTTAATAAAAATATAAAAAAAATATATTAAAAGTGCAGGGTTACCCCTTAATACTTCCGTAATTTAGAATGAGGAAGTCTTGTGTGAGACGGTCTCACACCTGAGACGGATCTTGACAAGAGAGGACATGGGCTTGCCCCACCCCACCCATAGGTGGCAAACTATTTAATCTCTCAAGGAGATCCGTCTCACGTATAAAACCGTCTCATACAAGTTTTCTTTTTTGATTTAGAATAGAGAGAGTATAAGAATAGAAGGCAGTGAGAGAAGAAGAAAATAAGCAAGGAGTAAAATTGTTTAGTCCAATATTTTTACTTGGTTACGTCTACCAAAGAAGACTTATAGTTCAATTCACAATATTCTCCTGTCTATTAATTTAATCATGTTCGGCTGAGAAACTCCTGGTCAAGTCGAGCATTAATCTTTAGTTGACCCTTTCTTTCTTGTAGGAACTTTTTGTCATGGCAATGTTTTGACCGGGCTGGACTCCTGTAAGACCGTCTCACGCTGTGAGACGGCTCACAGCCAAGCTATACCGAGCCAAGTTTTTTTTTTTTTCCTCCAACTTTTTTTTCCCTGCCATTTTTTGTTTGTCGCTAAAAGTAACACTTTTTATAAAGAATTGTAACACTTTTTTTTCAAAAATGTACCACAATTTTGCTGAAATAGACTAAAGATAACATAAGATTGACAACTAAAACTAATGTTACATTTATAATAAATGAATGTAACCTTTTTTTCTCAATTGTAACACTTTTATAGGGTTTTACATTCAATAGAAATGCAAATCCGATTATATACATGAATTTTTACTTTCTTTTTTTAAGAAAAAAAAGTAACATTTACTAAAAATAAAATGTTACATTCATTTATATAAAAAATTATAATCATATATCCACTCTGTTACACTTCAAATATAACTTTTTCTAACCACAAAACTACCATTTTTTTTATTTTTTGTAAAAGTGCTATTACATTTGACAGTAAAAGTGTTACTTTTTGAAGATGAAACTGTTACTTTTATCAAAACATAGTGTTACATCTCAGGAGACGAGCAACTCACTTTTTTGTGTGTTAAAAAGTACTTCCTCCGTTCCACCCGAATTAGGATTTTTGGGTTAGGCACGAGGATTAAAGAAAAAGTGATAGTGGAGTAGGTTATGAGTATGAAAAGTGAAATAGGAGAGAGAAAGTGGGCTAGAGAATAATGAGTAGAAATTTGTTGTGAGTGTGAATGCGGGTAGGGATGGCAATTTGTCCGAACCCGCTCCGTATCCGGGACGATCCGCTCCGCAACGGGGCGGGTTTGGTAGACTTTTTTTCAAAACCCGGCAGGTCACGGGGCGGGTTCGGTTTCACAGCTCAACCCGCGGGGCCCCGCCCCGCCCCGTATACTAATATATATATACTTAATTACTATAATGCCCCTAGCCATTAGCCAATTAGCCATTTCAATTATTAATTTATTACCCCCACCCCAGTCCCTATTATCGGCATAACTCATTAGGAATTTAGGATTTAGTTCATTAGTCATTACTCATTACCCACGCGGCTTCTCTCTATCTCTCTCCATTCTCAAATCGATTTCATAGGGTTAGGGTTAGAGGAGTGTGAGATGCGGCGCTAGGGAGAGACATCGTCATCTACATCCCAGACTTCCACTCCGCCGGCCGCCGCTTCCAGTTCTTCCTCCGGCCGCTGCTTCCAGTCTTTCCTCCGGTCGCCGCTTCCAGGTCTCCTCCGGCCGCCGCTTCTAGACTTCGCGATTCACGGTAGGGATGGCCAAAACCGGTTCCGGGCCCGGTTCTGGTTCGGAACTGCCGGTTCCGGTTCGGCATATGGGTAACCCTTAACCGGCCCGCGCTTACCCTGGTTCCGGTTTGGCACAATCCGGTTCTGGTTCGGTTCGGTTCCGGTACGGTTCTGGTCCGGTTCCGGTCCCCCCCCTTTAAAATTATTGAAAAACAAGGGATTTCCGGTTCCGGTCCGGTTCGCCATTTATGTGAACCTGAACCGGCCTGGATAACTTACGGTTCCGGTTTACTCCCCGGTTTGCTCCGGTTCCGGGATTTTCCGGTCCGGTTCCGGTTCCGGTTTTCCGGTTCCGGTCCGGTTTGGCCATCCCTAATTCACGGGTTAGAAGTAGAACGGTAAGTAAATCTCTCTCTCTCTCTCTCTCTCTCTCTCTCTCGATTTGTCAATTTCTAGGGTTAGAAATTCAGTAATGTTCAATTAGGAGGAAAAATATCGACATTTTTTAGGATGATTAATGTTCAATTCGGTTGTTCTTCAATGGATATTGATTTTTTAGGCTGATTAATGATGTTTTGCACTATTATTGGCATTTTAGGCTGATTAATGATGTTTAGTAAAGCCAAAACAAAATTGATTTTGGACCATGCGGGGCGGGGCGGGGCGTGGCGGATACGGGTTCACTAGTTAGCGGGGCGGGTTCGGTACTAGGGGGTTCTTTGAGGGGCGGGTACGGTTTTGGTCAAACCCGCCCCTTATCCGCCCCGTTGCCATCCCTAAATGCGGGTTCCATTAAATAAAACACTTCCATTTTTGGGTTGTCCTAATTCGAATGGAACACCCAAAATAGAAATTTGTCCTAATTCGAGTGGGACGGAGTATGATTTTTTTTAAAAAAAAAAAATCAAACCATATCATAACCTATCTAGTTTTGTTTGTCTCGTTGAGACGAATACAACGGTATTTTTATTTTTTATTTTTTTTACTTCAAAATCTCAAGATATAACATTTTAAAGTTATTGGAGGTTTTTTTTTTAAATGCGACACGTGTCGCGTGCTGGGAGGTCACAGAGGCCAGTTGGGCCAGTTAGGCTGGCGGGTTGTGGGCATGATCCATGGATAATCCATGGGTGGATCCGTCTCACAAGGTGAGACGGTCTCACCCAAGTCTTTGTCATGTTGACCAACACTTATTTGGTTGTAACAATTTGGAAACATCGACTTATATTTAATTCAAATGACAATGATATTCAAGCTTATTAAGGATAAATTGTGATGTGAGCATGTTAGTGGGTATATTTTCCTAAATTTTGTGAAAGAGAGCAAATCAATTGACAATACATCAGAGTCAAAGAATGTGTTACCGGTGACACATGAATTATGGCGTGTATTTATAGGTGTGATCCGATAATTTTCTTGCTTGGAAAAGAAGTTTAGGAAGTGCAAGGAGTTTAGGATTGGTTTAGGAAGTAGAGTCTTATCCAGATCTTAGATATATGAATTCCTTGTTTGACTAGGACTCTGCATGTACATGAGTGTTGACCAAGTTATGTTGGCGCGTGGCCTTGGTCGACATACGTTTCGTAGTGGTCGGCATAGGCATGGCCGATAAGGATATCACTGGTCAGGACTTGGTTTATTTTCCTTGCATTGTAGAAGCTTGCTCGGCATGTAGGTATGCCGAAGAGTGTATATGTCCAACATAGATAAGTTTGTACCATTCTCTATGGGGACGAAATATTATTTATGTTCCAAGGTACTTGGACACATTCTCTTGATCTTAGTGAGCCTTGTCCATATGACTCGACCTATTAGTTAGTCGTGCTCGGTATAAACTGTTCGAGAAATTTTTTGGGGAAACTAGTTTCTCCATAAGTTATAAAAACTCCTGTTTTTATAAGGTTAAGGTTTAGGGTTTAAGGTTTGACAAAAACTCAAGTGGGAACACACATACCTGTCTCATCCATGAGACGGGTCATTTCGACCCAAAACCCAACCATGACCCGGCCATTGAACCGGCTCCATGACCCAAGGGGCAACCCATGCCACATGGCAACTTCTTATAGGCCCAAAAAAGATTTTTTTTTTTTTGGCTCTAGGACTCAAGGGCGACCCTGCCACGTGGCAGCCTCTCATAGGCCAAAAAAAAAAAAATTGGTTTTTTTTTTATATATTTTTTTTTTGGTTTTTTTTCGGTTTGTCAAAAGTAATAGTTACTATAACATAATGTAATGACTGTATACATATAAAGTAACAGTTTGTAAACATAAAAGTAATACATATATATAGAAAATTAACAGTGTTTTTTTTTTTATGTTTTCTTCGTTTGCCAAAAGTAATACTTATTACAACTAAAATGTAACGAACGTGTTACTTATATGTAATAATGTTTATACATAATTGTAACACATATATATAGAAAAAGTAATAATTCAACCATTTACATTTTTAGAGCTAAAAACACTTTATTAGTGTTACATGTAAAAGTATTACATTATATATAGAAATATGTTATAATTTCTTTTATTAAAGTGTTACATTTACTTGTACAAACAATTACATTCATATATATGAGTTGTTACTTTTCAAAAAATTAAATCAAAATACACAATATTTTACATTTTTTGCAAAAGCATTATTACATTTCAGTATAAATGATAATTACATTTAGATATTGCTTGGGTTACATGTAATTATAGTTAGTATTACATTTGAAAAAATGGGTAAAACGAGCTTTTGTTTTTGTAAAACAGGTGTTACGTTTACTTATGAACAATATTACTTTATATGTATTCAGTCATTACATTAAGTTATGGAAACTATTACTTTTGGTCAACGACGGAAAAGCCGGAAAAATAATATAAAAACGAAAAAAAAAAAAAATTGGAGCTCTGGGAGGCTGCGACGTGGCGGGTTCGGCCCATGGGTCATGGGGCGACCCGTCTCATGCATGAGACGGATCCCCTTGTTCTCATGGGAGACCACCTCTTAAGGTTTAGGGTTTAGGATTTAGGATTTAGGGTGTAGGGTTTAAGGGTTAAGTTATAAAAAATGAACTTTTTATAACTTATGGATGGAGGAGCTAGTTTCCCAAAAACCAACTCAAACCGTTCAGTAGTTTCCCAAAAACCAACTCAAACCGTTCAGTTCTCAATTCAATATGAGCCACTTGAATTCTCGAAAGCCAAATATTATCTCAAACTAAAACTCTAACTCAAGCCATATTGATATTTGACATTCCTTTAAATATGAATGGTTAGGAACTTAATTCTCACCCAAATGCACCTTTTAGCTTCATACTGTATTTAATTACTAACTCATTAATCAATTAAAAAAACCTTAAAAAAGAAAAATCAAATTCTCAGCTGGAATCCAGTAACAAAATAATCCCTCCGTCTCAAAATGATCTTTCCTTTTTCCGTTTCTTATTGTCTAACAAAGTTCTTCCGATTTTTATAATTTGAGCTTAAAAATAAATGAACAAAACATGACTAGTAAAATAAGTGCATATTATTATTAGACAATTTGAATATTCAAATTAGAAGATCATTTTGAGATAGAGGCTATATTCTATGGGCCATATTCAAGCCCAGTGATATTTAAGCTCATGTACAAAGCTTACGACCTACTCCAGTCCTATCAAATAAAACACACGGGAGTTGGTATTTAAAAAATGGGCCTAAGGATTGGGTCTTCATCAGTCACAAATGTGTGGCACGGGTTTCGAACCTGCAACAATGTTATGGAAACATATATCGTAACCACCAAACGAACCTAGTTTTTGATAAATATTTTGCAATATGTTCTATTAGTATCTTCGAATGGGCGAAACTAAATGAAAAAGAAAATGAGATTCTCAACCAATTAATAAAATTCTTGATTATTCCAAAAAACATTAAATTTTTGTAAAATAAAAAAATTAGAAAAATGAAAAACATGATTGAAAAATATAAAGTATCTAAATCTTTTATTAGAAAAAAATATGAAAGACCTAAAAGATAAATTAAATTATAATTGTGCAATATCGTATTTGAATATATTTTTTTTCATATATTTTTTATTATTATCCTCCAGTAAAAGCACTTATTTACATAAATGAAACCATTTAACTCCTTTATTTAATGAAATACCAGCCTAGGCATTTATTTATATAATTTTCATTGCACTCATCACATACTTAAGGTATAAGACTAAAATGACTCTTATACCTAGGGTATAAGACTAATATTACTCTTATACCTAAGGTATCAGACTACAATTACACTTATACCTAAGGTATAAGACTACAATTGCCATTACCTAAGGTATAAGACTAAAATTACTATTACACCTAAGGTATAAGACTAATATTGCTCTTATACCTAAGGTATAAGAGTAATAAAATCACATTTTTCAAATTTTCTTAAAAAACATAAAAAAAGTCTCATATTTTATTTTTATTCCACTCATATACTTAGGTATAAGACAAGAATTAATCTTATACCTAAGGTATAAGATTTATTTAATTATTTTTTAATTATTTAATAAATTTTCACATTTTAAAAAATCATTCTCATATATTTTTAATATTAACTCTTATACTGAAAGTATAAGACTAGTTCTTCTCTTATACTTTAGATATGAGAGTAATTATTTTCACATTAAATCCCCCTTTTTTTTAAAAAAATTATATACCTAAATATATGACTAGAATTACTCTTATATTTAAGGTATAAGAGTTATTTAATTTATTTTATTCTAATTCTCATATTTTCAGTATATAAAATAGACTTAGTGTAAGTACCCCAATCTGAAATCGACCAACTTAGAGGAACTCTTAGCACCATTCAGGGATAAACTGATAGGCTGGGACCTCACTAGGATAAACTGAAAATTCCAGGGCTACTCTGGAATTAAAATTGGAAAAATCCAGAAGCTCGCCAGGCTGAGCCGTACGGATGGTTTGGACGCGGGAAGGGCCTAGCTGTACGGCTAGTTTAGGCACCCTCAGTCCCTATAAATTGAGACCCTTGCTGATCATTTCAGGGGGGGGGGGGAGAAACATAGTTTTATAGGTGAAACTCTGCATAAATACAATCTGAGTGAAACACCACCAAATACTTGAGTGAAAAGAGAGGAAGATAGGCCATAACCACCATAGGTGAAGCCTCCTTCTCCCCATCTTCTCTCCATCTCAAACTCTTTTGTTCTTGTTCATGTTATTTATTTACTTTCATTTCAAGCCTTGCCCTTGTCAAGCACCTTTATATTGCAAGTCTTGTCCTTTCAAGCACCTTATATTCTTGTTATATGTATCTTGGAACCAAATCATGAGATGATTCAAGGTGCCTTCACATCTATGTATGTGATAAAGGGTTAAAACCTAAAGAAGATCATGATTTGTTAATTTTTTGTCTTTATATAATTTGATGATCCATTTTTATGGTGAAATCATGCATCTTTATGTCAATATTGTTCATATTTGGCCATGATGATCATGTTGGGTGATAAAGTTCCAATCTTTATTATCCCAACCTTGATTCAGCCCAAAATCCCACATTTGGGTCATAAAGATTCAATCTTTATGTCATTTTGTTGTCCCTAAAGGTTTAATCTTGATGAAGATCCCATTTTGATGGTAAAGTTTGCATCTTTACTCATCAAAATGGCCATCTTGGCTCAAAGGCCACTTTCATCACCATTTCCAATTTTTCTCCAATGATTGCCTCAATCACACCCAAGTCCATGTATTTGGGGTCCATTTAGTGATTAATGAGTATAGGAATGATGTCAATCAAAGCTTGTTTGTTAAAATGCAAACTAAAAATAAACAGTTCAGTCCAGTTTCAGCAGAATGCTCTGTTTCTGCCTGAAACTGGACATTTTCTGGACAAACTGTAAAATCCCCGGGAAGACCTTGCATAGCCGTACGGCTGGGTTGGGTCAGAGGGATGATTTTTGTTTTCTGCCTTGCTTTGTCAAGATCTGTACAAATGAACCCCTTTTGTTTTGTTAAAACCGATAACCAGTTAACTCCATATTTTTTTCGTTAAATACACACACACACAGATGCACTTTTCGTTAACAAACACAAGGGAGACTCGGCTTTGTCCGAGACGGCTTGGGTGACGTGAAACTCTTCTCAAGCCGTAACCTGACCTCCGAACTCATAAATCTCTAACCATTTTTATTTGTTGGGTTAAAAGTTAACAAATGTGGCGACTCCATTAAGTTTGTGAAGTTACACGTGTTTGGATTTTCTTCCTCGAACGAACCCGTTTCGCCCCGAGGGGGGGGGGGGATCCTCACAGTGGCGACTCCACTGGGGAATAAAGTGCTTCCAAACTTCTTTTTAGAAGCTTTGAAGGAATTTTTGTGTGGGTCAAACTCCCGTCCCCGTTTTGTTGACTTTGTGCATATTTTGGGTGTATTTTACGTTTCTGTTTTGATTTCTGGGAGTGAAACTGTTCTGGAAATGCAATAAACTGGGGCTTGATGATCTGAAGTTGAAAATTTGCAAAAAAGAATGGACCGACTGCTCTAGCCGTACGGCTTGTTTCGCCGGGCCCACAGAATGTTTCAGATTAACAATTTTGTGTAGGGCAGAAACATTCTGATGGTCCCCTTGCTTCTTCTTGTCCAGGTTTCAATTTACAGCCTCTGCTTGTGCACTGTTACCTCCCTTTTTCTTAGCCAAAAATGGATTTTTAAAGATTGGTAATGCACAAATATTTTGGACATAAAATTGGGTTTTCGAAGCCTCATTGTGCATTACCTTTTTTTATAAAAGTTTTGGTTTCTCATATTCTTTTGTTGTGCACAACCTTTTTGTACAAATGATTTTCAAAAGGTTGTTGTTCTTGTTGTAAAATTTTGGTTTCAAAAACCTTTGGTTGTGCACAACCTTTTCCATGTACAAAATTTAGACTCTCGCTTGTTCATATCTTTGCTTGATTACTTGTGCAAATTACTTGTTTAAATTGTTTGTCCATGTCTTGTATATACTCTTGTTCATGATATTAAAACGCATTGAAAATTTCTATTTTGACTCAAAAGGGAACATAGAAGGCTTCACACAACGCGCACTCGACCTTGTGCACGTTCCAAAAACCCTTTAAACCCGGGATGGATGCCACGATGCAGCTTGATTGGTGCTCTTGTGCCCTTCTCGAGCGCACGGGTCCATTCCACCTCCCCTTCCGAGCCGAGTCAACCACACTTGTTCGTGACACACAAATACCGTGACCTTGGTTGGTTTTTCGTCTAGCTCACGTCCTCACATCCTTAATACGTGTCCAAACGCTGATTACGGCCAAGTTAACGCCCGAGTCACGACTCCTTGTGAAACAAGTGTGACCAAGGTCATCTTTGACCCGGTCCTTGACTTATGCGTTAATTCCAACCATAATTAACCAAAGTCATGTATTAAGGATAGGATGACACTGCATCATTAAGCTCTAATGCTTGACCCAATCTAATCATCTTTAAGCCCAAGGCTAAGGTCCGAGATCCCTTGTTAAAGGAGGTCATGCCGGAATTTTGTTAAAGCGTTAAGTTAATCTTAACCTTAGCCGGGGCTTAATTATGATAAGAATGGCCTGTGGATTGGAACTTTGTGACACACTAGACCCTAGGTTTGGCTCTTTCAGTCGGTGGAAGCTGCGTGCCCTATAGGACACTCGCCCGGGATAGTCCATCCTTGGGAGTATGCAATACAGGTGAAAAACGAGGGGTCTATAGACGTAGTGATGGCCTCCACTGATCCAGGATTTAGAATAGTTGCGAAAAAGAAGAGGAACCTTTTCCAACCATCTAGGAATAAGAAAGCGTTTTGAGAAAACTCAGCGAAAGCATGTCTTTAAGTTTTGATCTAACGTTTACTCATGTGAAAGATCCCTCAATGAAAATGTTTTTCCTAAAAAAAAAGGGGAAAGGAAATGAAATTGACAAATTCCCCAAAATGCATGGCTTGGGTCTTTCCCCCAAAACTCTTACCCTTCGAGTCAAATCGGTCTTCCCCCCGAGTCAAATCTCTTTGTGTCAAAGCTCTTTTTCTTACTCAAAAGCATGGTTTTTTCCGAGAATCTCATCAAAATTCCTTTATGGTTTGCGGATCTTTTGCTCAATAGGGGAATATGAAAGCCCGATTGGAAATCATGGAGAGAACTTTGGACGTCATGCAGCGGGCAATGAAAAGATTGGAATACGACCAGGGTCGCCTAGTTGGGATTGTGAGCAAGATGAACGAGAGACAGGATCCAGATCTTGAAAGGGAAGCCGAGAGGATATGGGTCCAAATGGTTCACCCGTGCCTTCGCGAGATTTTGAAAGACATGGAGAATGACTGGCACCAAGAAAGGAAAAGCATGAGAGATGAAATGGAATCGCAAAGTTGTATCCAACAAGAAGACATGAAAAACGTCCAAGCATGTATGAAAACGGTGGTGGATGCGATCGTGTATATTAGAACCCATCTCAGAAATCACCTCGAGGGCCATTTCGCCAGACCTGTATCTAACAGCCCATCCCCTGTCACCCTCGTCAACCCTCGAGTGACCATAGGCCACCCAGAAGGCCCACTTCTCCAGTCGCAGCCCCCAAATAGATGTATGCCACCATGAAATAGTCGGTTTAGACCCATCCTCCCTAAGCCAAGTCACCATCAAAGAGCAGCCCCATATCGCCTCTTCCGTGAATTAGGTATCCTGAGGGTTCAATTACTCGATCAGTTGCTCAAGGGAGGAAAGATCCAGTTACTTGATCCGAGTAGGCTCCTGGCCGAACACGCCCACCAACGGTTTGATGAGACCCAGTTCTGTTCGTACCACCAAGGGGTAGGGCACACCACCGGGGCTTGCGATGCCTTGAAAGACAAAATTCAGGAGCTCATCGATGAAGGAGTCATCACAAAGAAAGGAAATCAATGGGTGTAAACCCGAGTGGAAGCACGGAGGCCAAAGATGAGATTGCAAGAAAGAGAGGAGGAAAGAAGAAACTAGGAGTGGTCTAGTTAGGTAGGTTCTATGGTCTTCCCAAAAGTCCATTTTGGACATATTTTTTTGCTTTCCCTAAGCCTTATAAGGCAAGGTTGTATAAAGGACATCAAAACGGTATGTAATTGGAGCCTATTAACAGGTATAGTCATTTGGGTCTGTAAAAAAGGGGTTTGAATCCCCGTGCAATGAAAGAGTCGTTTTCCTTCTATTCTCTCTAGACTTGAGACATTGTTTGCATGCTACATTGATTCTTGGAATTGCCTTAGTTAATATTATCAAATGATTGCTACGCTCCCAAAATGATGAATTGACTTCTAAAATATGCTAGTCAATAACGACTCATTAAGAACGAATGGACTCGACGCAAATAAAAATGCTCAACGCAAGCAATTAATCTTGATATGAATAAATGTTGTGATCAATTGGCATGAAGAGACCATTAATGGCAAGATTTCCCCAATACACATTCCCCGATACACAATCCGATACACGTTTCCATGCAAACCCTCGACGCAGGTCAAAAGGCGTCCCAAGATAGTGAAAAATAAAGGATGTTGTTACTCAACCATCGGGATTCAATCATCATCGCACGTGCGTGACCAAGCGAAGCATTTCCCAGCTCCCCAATGATGAAAATAGGGAAAGGAAATGAATGAAAAAAAAAATGAATGTGGAGAGAAAATCTATCTCAAAAGACAACCAAGAAGAGCCCCACCTCAAAAGAGGCCCATTTATCTCAAAAGGAGTTCACCGCGAAGCAAAGCGATCCACATCGAAAGGGGCAACAACATCCTTCAAAAGGACACAAAAGGCGATCCATGGCCGAACTACGGCGACCTGAGCTCCTCAAAACTGAGGGGAACGTAGGCAACCTTCGGGTCCGGTCACAACATGAAACAAAATCACCAAACCTTGATCTTCTCAAAGTGACCAAGTCTTCCCCCCCCCCACGGTCTCATCAATGAGCGATTTTCCAGAAATGCCTAGCCTGGTCTCATCAATGACAAACTCCCCTAAACACATTCTCCTTCCGATCTTGCCATTGATCGAATCTTAATCTCAATTGATCACAACATTTATACATGTTAAGGCTAATTGCTTGCCATAATCTTGACTTAATAATAAACGTGGTCCATTCAAGCAATCACTTTGATAATATTGATTAAAGCAAATTCTGAATGTCTCGACAAGTCTTCTTTTCTACATCTTAGGAAAGAGCCAAACACCGAATTTCTGTCCGTAGGCTTCCTTCCTCACAAAAGAGACTCACTCCCGCAAATGCCTACGTCAATCTCGTTTGGAGCAAGAATAATTCACTCCCGTTCGTGTCTTGAGTCAACTAGGCCACCCCTAGGAACAAAAGGAACAAGAGATATTTGAAAAGGGGTGGAAAGGATGAGAGCCCGGAGAGAATGACTCCCGCGAAGGACAAGATGCACTCCGAAAAGAGAAAGGTTCATTCCCAAGGAAGGTTGATACCAGGGAGCCAATTCCCAGTCAGAGGATTAAACCGGGGCTATCAAGCCATAACTGCACTTTGAAAAGATTAACGAGAAAGTCATGCTTTGGTAAGCCTAGTCCAGGCCAGAACCCAGAGTCAGTCCCCCAATTTTCAAAAAATTCCCCAGAGGTCCTCAAAAAACTTTGGTAAAAAAGAGTCAACTCCCTGCGTCAACCGTACGGATGGTTTGTTCCCAGTAAAAATTCATATCAGAAGTCCATACCAGCAAACTGCCCACAAGTGAAACTCACTTTCACTCGTTCAAAAACCTGTTAAAGCATATCCCAGCTGTACATAATTGAGTTTAAACACGTTTTGGAGACTCCCTCAGTAAGTCACAACATCAAAAAAAAAAAAGCCCTCATGAGGCCCGAGCTATGCATAAAATGAATTTTCAAATACAAGAGATTTAAACATTAACAGAATGACAGGTTTTCATACACATTGTTTTGCAAAAATAAAACAAAACAAAAGAAAATCGTCCAAACAGGTACAATTACTCGGAGTCGGGGTCCGAGTCAGGTGGTGGCAAATCAGAAATGCCCGACCCCCGAAAGGAATAAGCGCTGGGGTCGAAATGGAAAAGAGACTCTGCCAAGCTCATATCCTCACTAGTAGGCGGCTGAAAAGAACGCCAATCAAATTGGGAAGAAGTGGCCATACGGTCGGCAGAAGAAGGCTCGGGTCGCTCTAAGGTTAAGTGGGCAAAAGGATCCGGGGCCGTTTTATGAGTATCCGTGCCTCCCACTAAACCTCGGAAAGATGTTATGTCAGCAATGCTCATGGACTGACTACGAACATAAGAAGGAGGCAGCTCCACACTCGATGCCCTCTTGCGAGGTCTCTCCTTACCGCTCATGGAACTCCTGCCGGGCACAAAGCTATATTCTGCCCGAGACCCCTTAGAAGGACGACCAGTAAACTTCGTAAACCATTTCTTGGCCCACCCTAAGAAGCCAGGCCGCCTCAGCAGTGCTTTCCCCGCAACCTACACATGAAAACACAAATGGCTCAGTAAAAGAGACGGAAATAAAAGGTGTGTGTGCAAAGCAAAGAAGAATCATACCGCCTCAATCGGAATCTCCTCAGCTGGGACCCTCTCCCCTGGAGTATAAAAGTCCACCTTGTGAACCCTGCCATCCACGCAGACGAAAGAATAGTCTGCCCACGCCGGAGGAGCTACCCCAAAAGCTACCACCTGTGGTGATCTGAGCCGAGTAGCCACAATACAGCCATATGCCTCGTCAGTAATCAAACCAGCGGCATCTACCCCCATAAGATAGGGGTCCTCCCCTCGGTCAGCCACGAACATGGTCTCGGGAGGATCCACGGGCGCCCTCTGCACGAGCTCCAACCCGTGCTGCCAAAGAACCTTCTCACCCAAATAAAAGGCCTCGCCCCAGAACCCCACTAGCAGCCTCCTTTGTCTAGTCACCCGCAGGGCCTCGCTCAAATCAAAGTCTATCTCCAGTCTCTTATACCTCGACCAAGGAAAGAGATTAAGCTCAGCCGGTATAGCTCTCCTCAGCACCGCCTTTACATCGGCATAATGGACTGTGACCCGTCCTTTGGACCCCCTCTTCTCTCAAGCTTCCCTAGCCCAGCAAGTCATGGCCGAAAAAGTGAGGTCTCGGTCAAGAGTAGGCCTCTACGGATAGCTCCCAAAAACCTCGTAGTACCAAGCCTGAAAAAGGAAAAGGCAGGAAAACCGTCAGCATCAGAGACGAGGTAAAATCCGAATGAAAAAAGTAAAGCAAAGGCATAAAATAATGAAAGAGGGAACAAGAATACCTCGAGGACAAATTGAAAGCAAGCCAAAGACTTGCTCGCCTTCCGACTATACTTATTCAGCTCCATGAATAGCTCGGCAAGGCCTGCCTCTCCCCAAGCAATGCCTCTGATGGCCTCGGGTGTAGTCAGTGAGCCAAGAAGAGGGAACATACATATGGTATCGGCATTGGCAAAAACAGTGTTGCTGAGAAGAAGCCACACATAAGAACGCCCCAGCTTCTCGGTAGTCACCCGGCCTGCCCAATATTCTGAAAAGTTGGCTCGAATGACCCTCTCAACATTCTATACTAGAATGCCCAAACCCTTAGTAGGGCCCGCGAAGTCGATGAGCGCTTCAACTTCTCCAGCCGGGATCCTGTCCCTCCATACAACCGGATGCCCGTCAAAAGAAAGCCTGGTAATCACCGAGAAGTCAGTAGGAGTCACAGTCACCTCCCCCCAACTCAAATGAAAGGTATGGGTCGAATCCCACCAGTACTCACCAAGGGCATTGAGAAGCCCCATGCTTTTGTTGGTATTTGCCAATTTCCCCACGGACTCGATAAAAGGCACCAATCAGGTACGCTCCACCCACTGCCTAGGACCAGGCGCGCCATCAATGGACTCGGGCATGGCCTCCCACAAGGAAAAGTAGACGTCCAGAGAACCTCGGGATTTGGGATCACCGCCCTGAATGTAAACACAGCCAAGGTATGAATAACACAATTTAAAATACCAATGCACATGCTAAACGCGTTTCCTATCCCATTTCAAATTGCATAGACATTTGAGGGTCATTGTTTAAAAATGTGTTTCCATCCCCTTCCAAATTGCATAGATATTTGAGGGTTGTTTATTTGAAAAAATGTTTTCTATCCCCTTTCAAATTGCATAGACATTTGAGGGTTTTTTATTTAAAAAAAATGTGTTTCCATCCCCTTCCAAATTGCATAGACATTTGAGGGTCATTGTTTAAAAATGTGTTTCCATCCACTTCCAAATTGCATAGACATTTGAGGGTTGTTTATTTGAAAAAATGTTTCCGTCCCCTTTCAAATTGCATAGACATTTGAGGGTTGTTTATTTGAAAAAATGTGTTTCCATCCCCTTCCAAATTGCATAGACATTTGAGGTTGTTTATTTGAAAAATTGTTTCCGTCCCTTTTCAAATTGCATAGACATTTGAGGGTTGTTTATTTGAAAAAATGTGTTTCCATCCCCTTCCAAATTGCATAGACTTTTGAGGGTTGTTTATTTGAAAAAATATTTCCGTCCCCTTTCAAATTGCATAGACATTTGAGGGTCATTGTTTAAAAGTGTGTTTCCGTCCCCTTTCAAATTTCATAGACGTTTGAGGGTCGTGAAACTTTAGGGTCTAAGTCCCTCACAAAGAATAAACAACATTTCTTAGCATGTACGTAGGTGACAACATCCCGAAACACGCTTAATAGCCAGTCAGAGCCTAGGGTACAAGCATTTCATGCACAAAAGTGCGGACAACACACTTTAAATTTCAAAGTATGGCTAGGCACGCTCAATTGAGAAAACGAACACATGCCCATGATCCTTGAAACTTCAATTTCATGAAAATGAGATCAATTTCGCAAAAATGCACCAAAAGCCCAAGAATCCCAATTTGCATGAACATAAGCCCTAGGTCTAGGCAATGCACCCACTTGACATAGAAAGGCTTAGAAATGCTTACCCCTTCGCCTTGACATAGATGTACGGTGGGAGACTTGTAGAAACTCGCTCCCGCATCCCGGAGATCAACGGTGTAGCCGCGGAAATTCCGAGCCATGTCGAGCCTCTTCTCCACCCCTCTAGGGTAGCCCGAGCGCGCCCGCCCCTCCATAAGCAATCTTTGAGTGATCTAGAAGAAAAATTCGAAAGTTGATGGAGTTTTCCCTCTCAATTTCGTTCCAGTTCTCTCTGTTTTTTTTCGACTGTGTTTTGGAAAAGTGAGCAGACCATCCGTATGGCTGCTGTGGTTTGAAAAAAAAGGGACGACCCCTCAATCCATACGGATGGTTTGGGCGAGGAAAATCTTAGACCAAAAATTATAGTTTTGGCCCCTCGCGCCTTGAACAAAGCTCCTCGAGAAGAACTTAGGCCCCCTACCTTTGAGAAATGTCCGAAATACCCCCTTTAAACCTTGTAAGAATATACGGCATTCTTTGACGTAAGCCCAGTAAAATTTGTGAAAATTACGTAGTGTGAGAATACACTGGAGTCCAGTGAGAAAATCTCACGTCCTCTGGTAGTCTTTGACGTAAGCCCAGTAAAAATTATGTGAGTTTGCCTAGTGTGAACATACACTAGGCGGTCCCCACGCGAAGTAATCCCTTTTACTATTCTCCATTCGTTTGGAATCCCGTCTTTGCCTGAAAGTGCCCGGCCATTTGTAAGCCCGTATTTTTCCTAGAATGAGCATAACTGTAGGCCGTCCTCGACATAAGCCCAGTGAAACCTTAGGTCATCCTCGACATAAGCCCAGTGAAACCTTAGGCCATCCTTGACATAAGCCCAGTGAAACCTTAGGCCGTCCTAGACATATGCCCAGTGAAACCGTAGGCCGTCCTTGAAATAAGCCCAGTGAAACCTTAGGCCGTCCTCGACATAAGCCCAGTGAAACCTTAGGCCGTCCTCGACATAAGCCCAGTGAAACCTTAGGCCGTCCTCGAAGTGAAGTCTTAGGCCGTCCTCGACATAAGCCCAGTGAAACCTTAGGCCGTCCTCGACATAAGCCCAGTAAAGTCTTAGGCCGTCCTCGATATAAGCCCAGTAAAGTCTTAGGCCGTCCTTGACATAAGCCCAGTGAAACCTTAGGCCTTCCTCGACATAAGCCCAGTGAAACCTTAGGCCGTCCTTGACTTAAGCCCAGTGAACTCTTAGGTTTAGAAAACCTTATCCCGGCCATCCTTAGTGGGACGTAAGACCAGTTTTCCCGTCAAACTCCCCAAAGGTGGAGTTGACCCAAGTCAAACCTTGACTCAGAATAGTCATTATAGGTTAAGACCCTTGTACCCGGCCGCCTTTAGTGGGACGTAAGACCAGTTGCCTCGTCAAACTTCCCAAAGATGGAGTTAACTCAAGCCAAGGCCCATAATAGTCATTTTAGGATAAGTAAACCTTTGTCCCCGGCAGTCCAAAATGACGTAAGACCATCCTTGTAAGTCAACCCTCTCCATAGAGCCAAGTTGACCATGTCCCGGTAAGTCAACCCTCTCCATAGAGACAAGTTGACCATGTCCCGGTAAGTCAAACCTATCCATAGATCCAACTTGACCATGTCCCGCCTCTGACTCGCCAAAAGTCACGCTTCCTTATAAGTCAACCCTCTCCATAGAGCCAAGTTGACCATGTCCCGCCTCTGCCTCGCCAAGAGTCATGCTTCCTTGTGTAAGTCAACCCTCTCCATAAAGCCAAGTTGACCATGTCCCGGTAAGTCAACCCTCTCCATAGAGCCAAGTTGACCATGTCCCGCCTCTGCCTCGCCAAGAGTCACGCTTCCTTGTGTAAGTCAACCCTCTCCATAAGATCCAAGTTGACCATGTCCCGGTAAGTCAACCCTCTCCATAGAGCCAAGTTGACCATGTCCAGCCTCTGACTCGCCAAAAGTCACGCTTCCTTGTAAGTCAACCCTCTCCATAGAGCCAAGTTGACCATGTCCCGCCTCTGACCCCAAGAGTCACGCTTCTTTATGTAAGTCAACCCTCTCCATAGAGCCAAGTTGACCATGTCTCGCCTCTGACCCGCCGAGAGTCACGCCCATCTCGTGTAAGTCAACCATCTCCCATAGAGCCAATTTGACCATGTCCCACCTCTGAACTCGCCAAGAGTCATGCCCGTTCCCCTAGGAAAGGATGACAGATATCCGCCTAGCCTTTAGGTTTGGATAGCCTTAAACTGATAGGCTGGAATCTCACTAGGATAAACTGAAAATTCCAGGGCTACTCATGGAATTAAAATTGGAATAATCCAGAAGCTCTCCAGGCTGAGCCGTACGGATGGTTTGGACGCGGGAAGGGCCTAGCCGTATGGCTGGTTTAGGAACCCTCAGTCCCTATAAATTGAGACCCTTGGTGATCATTTCAAGGGGGAGAGAAACATAGTTTTATAGGTGAAACTCTACAGAACTACAATCTGAGTGAAACACCACCAAATACTTGAGTGAAAAGAGAGGAAGATAGGCCATAACCACCATAGGTGAAGCCTTCTTCTCCCCATCTTCTCTCCATATCAAACTCTTTTGTTCTTGTTCATGTTATTTATTTACTTGCATTTCAAGCCTTGCCTTGTCAAGCACTTTTATATTGCAAGTCTTGTCCTTTCAAGAACCTTACATTCTTGTTATATGTATCTTAGAACCAAATCATGAGATGATTCAAGGTGCCTTCACATCCATGTATGTGATAAAGGGTTAAAACCTAAAGAAGATCATGATTTGTTAATTTCTTGTCTTTAAATAGCTTGATGATCCATTTTTATGGTGAAAGCATGCATCTTTATGTCAATATTGTTCATATTTGGCCATGATGATCATGTTGGGTGATAAAGTTCCAATCTTTATTATCCCAACCTTGATTTAGCCCAAAATCCCACATTTGGGTCATAAAGATTGAATCTTTATGTCATTTTGTTGTCCCTAAAGGTTTAATCTTGATGAAGATCCCATTTTGATGGTAAAGTTTGCATCTTTACTCATCAAAATGGCCATCTTGGCTCAAAGGCCACTTTCATCACCTTTTCCAATTTTTCTCCAATGATTGCCTCAATTACACCCAAATCCATGTATTTGGGGTCCATTTAGTGATTAATGAGCATAGGAATTATGTCAATCAAAGCTTGTTTGTTAAAATGCAAACTGAAAATAAACAGTTCAGTCCAGTTTCAGCAGAATGCTCTGTTTCTGCCTGAAACTGGACATTTTCTGGACAAACTGTAAAATCCCCGGGAAGACCTTGCATAGCTGTACGGATGGGTTGGGTTAGAGGGATGATTTTTCTTTTCTGCCTTGCTTTGCCAAGATCTGTACAAATGAACCCCTTTTGTTCTGTTAAAACTGATAACCAGTTAACTCTGCAGTTTTTTTGTTAAATACACACACACACACACATGCACTTTCGTTAACAAACACAAGGGAGACTCGGCTTTGTCCGAGGCGGCTTGGGTGACGTGAAACTCTTCCCAAGTCGTAACCTGACCTCCGAACTCATAAATCTCTAACCATTTTCATTTGTTGGGTTAAAAGTTAACAAATGTGGCGACTCCGTTAAGTTTGTGAAGTTACACGTGTTTGGCTTTTCTTCCTCGAACGAACCCGTTTCGCCCCAGGGGGGGATCCTCACACTTAGTTGGTGTCATTTATGTAAATAAATGCCTTAACAGAAGGGTAATAATTAAAAAATTATAAAAGTTTCTGAAATAATGTATTTTCGCAATTAAAATTTAATTTATTTTTTAGGTCTTTCATATTTTTTTAATAAAAATATTTAGATATTTAATATTCTTAAATCATGTTTTTAATATTTTAATATATATATATATATATATATATATATATATTAAAAGTTTTGTTTTTTTGTGAATATACAAGATTTTCATTACTTGATTGTAAAATCTCAATTTTTGTAATTTAGTTTCGTACAGACTGCTGTTAGTAATAATAAATATTGCAAAATGTGAACAAAGCAATGCATTGGGTTAGTGGTTAAGACGTGGTTGTCCTAGAAAAGGTCCTAGGCTCGAAACCTATAGTCAATATATTTGGTTTTAAATAAAACGGGCGGGCTGGTAGTGGGTTCTGGATCCGGGGCGGGTGGGCGGATCCGTAGCAGGTCGGGGCATCGGGCCTGGGCGCCTAGCATTGGGCTTGGTGGTTAAGTGGGCAGCCTGAGTGATTGGTTTTTGGGCTTTTATGGAAATTTGATTTGGACATTGGGTGTAGGTGGACTTTTATGGAGAAAAGATCTGGGAGAAGGGGCCTCATGGAATTTTGCCGTTTCGCCACCAATAACTCCAAACTCTATTACCGATCAGAAATCTCAAGGTATTGTCCACAAAACAACCATCAATACACATGAAAATCCCTCAAAATCCTCATCAAGTAGTAATCCCTCGGAAGGGGAACCGCCACCATCGTACAGAGACAAATTAGCCTCTTCAGACATGCATTTTTCCTTCTTGGTTCGAAGAAGCGGAACAAGAGGATGAAGAAAAGCAGGATGACTTTGAAGGTGAAGAAGACGGATTACCTTCTTTAAATCTACCAAAGGATCAACTCAGTGTCGAAGAACCCTTCACTTTCGGTGTTGCGTCCACCAAACCCTCACCAACCCCCCATTATCTTCGAGAAAGGTATCCTGACCCATCCATTTTACCACCAGCACGGACCCCTCATTAATTTCTTTTCAGCATGGACAGGATGATAACAAATCTCGAGGGTCCCGTTCGCCACCAAATAGTCCAAGGGGTAGCAGCAAAGTTCAGGAACTTATTTTGGTTGGTACAAAGAGACAATATCCTCTTCAAACAATGTAACGGATGGAGCATTATGCGGTCAACATGGTATGCGGTCAAGTGGAAAAGAGTATTTATGTGGTCATTTGAAGGAGGGTAGGTGCGGTTATAAGGTGCAGTGAAGGTCATGATGCGGTCAACATTAGAAGAAGGGGTTTGGTCAGTAGAGTGAAGGAGGTGCGGTCAAGGGAAGGGGAGTATGTGCGGTCAAGGGAAGGGGAGTATATGCGGTCAAGGAAGTGTAGGTGTGGTCATGTTGAAGTAAATATGCGGTCAAGGTAGAGTAATTAAGGTACGGCTAAGATGAGGTAGTAGAGATGGAACATTTGCGGTCAAGTCTAGGTGAGGTCGAACGGAAGGGCTTGATAGTAATTTTATTAAGAGACCACATGAAGAACATGTGAGGTAGTTGGAAGCACGTAAGGAATTCGTGAGGTTGTTACAAGCACGTGACCACGTGACAAACTCGTGAGGTTGTTAGATCCAACAGCTTGCACATGGATATCCCTATAAAAGAGGCACAAGGGGCGTGATGGGTGGTGTGGATGATTTGGCTATTTTCATATTCATAGTTTGTTCTTAGCTTAGCTTAGTGGTAGTTCTTCTTCTTTATAGTTTAGCTATAGCTCAGTATTAGTGTTATAGCTTTGCTTCCATAGGTTAATCTTCAATTCCTAGTTGATTACTCTATTATTGTTGTTATTGTTGCTTGGTTAATCGAATTTGGTTTCAATTCCCATTATCGCATTTGTATTTGGATCTCATCTGTTACAAATTGGTATTAGAGAAGTCGATCCCCGGCTACTTCTACATACTCTGATAAACATGGCAGAAACAAGGTGGACAGATTTGCACAGGCGATTGGAAGGAAATGATAAACAAAGGGAAGAATTGAGTGTGAAGACTGGAGGAGTAGAAAGGAAGCTCGATGCAATTGAAGGTAACATGGAGGAAATGGGGAATTGCATCTTAGATCTCAAATCTGAGATGGGGAGTATGTGATTTGTTTTAGAGAAGATCTTCTCTCAGCTGGACAATGACCAGAGGCCTATGGGAGATACAAGCGGTAGAGATTCACCTATGGGGGAGATGTGAGCCACGGTGGATGGATCTAGGTTGAAGGAGTTGGAGATAATCGACAAAGGATGGGAGAAAATAGAGGGTTGACTTGCAGAGATGAAGACGTCGGTCGATTCTATGTTGGCGAATCTGGATTCAAGTCGTGACAATGGCACAAGGATTACAAGAGTTTATGATCCAAACAACGAAATGGAAGTTAGGTACTCTAATTTTTCTCCTTATGATCATGTTTCTTCACCATTTAAACCCAGTTTGTTTTATACATATACTCAAAATCCACTTATATCTCATATCATCCCTATTCCCAGATCCCCAATCTTCAAACCTATGACCAAAACACTCAATATACACAATCCAATTTTCCAAGCCCTAACCAAATTGAAAATCCATACCCATCATATACCAACCCGAATGTCTAGAATCATACTCTCTCTCCTAATGTTCAAACTGAATCTGAGAAAATATTTGAAAGTTGCTCACGCGATGTTATTTTGAGCTCGCGTTACTTGAAACTTAAATGTTAATATTGATGAATTGCCAACTCAAAATGAGAGTATCAAAATTACTGAGATTGCTAATGTTGATGAGGCTAAGAAAGAGCTTGACAAAATGGAGTAGGAAAAGGATGAAATCAACTTGGCCTTTCTTAATGGATGTATGGACAAGGTGAGGATAAATTTTGATAAGATCCCCAGTTATGATTCTAGTTTATGGTATGAGTTATGGGATCCAGGTGGTATTTACACAAAAACTGCAAGTATTGGAGTTGTGGTGGGACAACTGAGTCAATCAATACCACCAACTCCACCTCCACCTCCACTTCCACTTCTACTTCAAGCTCATTTGAATCACGGGATTGTTGAAGGTGGTGTCCTCAAGAAGAACTTTAAGACATTTAATTAAATGATTGAAGAGCTTAATGAAAAATGGAGTCTTGGTTTCCATTATTTGAATGAAGGGGTTGAGGATGCTTGTTGATTAATTGAATCGAAGTCCTCATTGGAGTTCAATTCATGGAGCTATTTGATGGGTAAGGGTGTAAAGAAGAAGTGGTTACCTGATGTGAGATATTTGTTTGATAAAATGATAGTGAGTAATGATGTTTTAGGGAACATGCTGATTTTGAATTGTCTTCGAAATGGGGGCTTGGTTTTTGGGAGGAAGAAATTCAAAATGAAGGAAAGTTCATCCCGAAACAAGGAAGACTATGAGGTGGCGACTGTAGATACCCCGGGGGAACCACGGCTTTAGGCTAGAGCGCGTGTGTTATCCTAGGATGTCTAACTTTTTTTTAGAGTCGCCACCTATGTTTTGAGGAACATAAGAAAAACCTATAGATTGTAGCCTAAGTTTGATTACGAAAACAGAGATTCTTTGTTTTGAGGTTCGGGGGTTAGATTACGAGATGGGAAGTACCGAAACACCCATCTCGCCCAACTAAAGTTGGTCTTGCTTGATCAAAATCTACATGAATGAAAATGTTCTTCTTCTTCTTCTTTAAGTCATGAAAAGGGGATTTTAAAATAGGATTTGGAATGTAGGAGATGACTCCTTAACCAACCTCAATGAGATGAGGTGATCATTAGAGTTATGTCCCAAAATGATTTGGGTGATTGCACATTTGATTAAAGTAAAAGAGAGAGATGAGATGAAGTAGAAAAGAAAGGAAAAGATGGACTTTTACCTACAATTTGAAGACCTTCAAGTATTGCTTGATGGAATCCTTGGAGAACTTTTAGAAAGTGATTTTGGTATAGTTTTTGTAAGTTCAATCTTTGGTCTAAGTTTTTGATCTTCGATCCCTGAAAATGGAGGTAAAGAGAGGTTTTTATAGGTGAAAGAGGGGTGTTTTTAGTGCCAAAACCCAGTCACCAAGAAATCCTTCCCAGGCAAAATCTTGTAAATTGAGCAAGGGAGGGAATCCTGGCCAGAAATCTGTAACTGACGCCCAGAGGCGCGCGCTTCCTGCCTTGGGGGCGGGAGGCGCGCGCGCCTGGCTCCTCCTGTCGGAGGCGCACGACTCAGAGAAGGCAATTTTGACAGAATGGACTAGAAAGTCAGCCCTGTCATTCAGTTTAGTCCCTGGACTTAACGAAGTCAGTCAGGAACTTAACGGAAGTGACAGAAACTAACGAGAAACACTTAAAATGGGGAGAAACACAAAATCAAATGTGCAATAGGGGTGAGCGGTCCAAGGCGGGGTGTCTACAGAGCCCCTCGGCGACGTGGATTGCAAAGCAAAACGCGTCGACGAAAGTTAAAAACACCCGCCGAGGACATCACCAAGAAAAGGCAAAGATTCGATGAAAGCAGGAATTTGAAATTGCGAGAGATAGTGGTGCGCTCCCTGTGTGAGCGGCTTTTGTTGATAGAGGGGGTGGCATGATCCGTTAGGTGAACCTGCCGGCTGAATATTTTGAATGAGGCCGTTAGTGAACCTTTTGATGAATCCGTTAGTGAATCCCTTGGATGAGTCCGTTGGTGAACCCTTGTTGACGAATCCGTTGGTGAATCCGTTTGATGAATCCGTTAGTGAATCCCTTGGATGAGTCCGTTGGTGAACCCTTGTTGACGAATCCGTTGGTGAATCCGTTTGATGAATCCGTTAGTGAATCCCTTGGATGAGTCCGTTGGTGAACCCTTGTTGACGAATCCGTTGGTGAATCCGTTTGATGAATCCGTTAGTGAATCCCTTGGATGAGTCCGTTGGTGAACCCTTGTTGACGAATCCGTTGGTGAATCCGTTTGATGAATCCGTTAGTGAATCCTTGGATGAGTCCGTTGGTGAACCCTTGTTGACGAATCCGTTGGTGAATCCGTTTGATGAATCCGTTAGTGAATCCCTTGGATGAGTCCGTTGGTGAACCCTTGTTGACGAATCCGTTGGTGAACCCGTTTGATGAATCCGTTAGTGAATCCCTTGGATGAGTCCGTTGGTGAACCCTTGTTGATGAATCCGTTAGTGAATCCGTTTGATGAATCCGTTAGTGAATCCCTTGGATGAGTCCGTTGGTGAACCCTTGTTGACGAATCCGTTGGTGAATCCGTTTGATGAATCTGTTCGTGAATCCCTTGGATGAGTCCGTTGGTGAACCCTTGTTGACGAATCCGTTGGTGAATCCGCTTGATGATCCGTTAGTGAATCCCTTGGATGAGTCCGTTGGAGAACCCTTGTTGACGAATCCGTTGGTGAATCCGTTTGATGAACCCGTTAGTGAATCCCTTGGATGAGTCCGTTGGTGAACCCTTGTTGACGAACCCGTTGGTGAATCCGTTTGATGAATCCGTTAGTGAATCCCTTGGATGAGTCCGTTGGTGAACCCTTGTTGACGAATCCGTTAGTGAATCCGTTTGATGATTCCGTTAGTGAATCCCTTGGATGAGTCCGTTGGTGAACCCTTGTTGACGAATCCGTTAGTGAATCCGTTTGATGAAATATTGCTTTGAAGTCTCGTGCCATTTGGAGTCACACTTGACTTTTTTTTTTGAATTGTGGGGTACGGGCACAGTTGACCGCGACCAGAAAGATGTTCCTGCTGGGGATGAAATGTTGAGATTGACTCTTGAGGGGGGTGTGGCACCCGTGACAGAACTTAGGGAGTTCGGAATTTTGAAGAGGACAGCCTACTTTGAGTGGGAGTTTCTATCCTACTTTCGATTTTTGACATGCCTTAAAGGCGGACCAGAAAAAGGTGTGCCCAACTGGGTGTCCGAGGATCGGGACAGTGTCTTGATTTAGGCTGGAGATCTCTGACAAGGCCCTTTTCTTGAAGTGATTTAGACCTGGGAGGCACGCGCCTTCCTATGTAGGCTTGGGACGCACGCGCACTTCAGACTGCTGGCGGTGGCGTGCGCGTCTGGGAGGCGGAATTCCGGGCTTGACATTTGCTGACCAAAAGAGCCCCCAACAGCTATAATATCATCTTCTGCTCGACCACTTGATTCTCACAGCTTTTTTCTGCCATTTTTGGACATCATATTATTGCTTAACTTCGCTTGTGATCAACATTTTCCATGGCTTCCAATTCTTTTGCCCTTGATGCCAAGGTCGTTAGTGCGTATGAAAAGGACTTGGGCACTTTTGTGTATTCTTTCAAGACCCATCCCAAGAAGGCCTTCATTAAAGATTTCGGGTTCCGAATTCTTTTCACCTTGCGGACGTTGAAGCCGGATTGGGATTTGTTGAGAGCTGCCGCGGCTTTCTGGGATTGCGACAGCCATACCTTCAGCCTTTCAGCTAATGAAATGGTGCCGACTGTTGACGATTTCAGGGGCCATCCTTGGCATGCCTTTGGCCGGTCGGATTGCCGTCCCTAAATATCACCGTGGTGCCATCGACTCTTGGGTTGGGTTACTGAATCTCCCGTTGAGGACGTGAGGAAGATGTTGCATGGTACCGTGATTGACATAACTGAGTTGCCGATGTTCTTCAGTTTACACTCGGAGGACCCGGTGGTTCAATCTTTCAAAAGAAATGCCATGGCCGTTTGTCTCTTCAGCGAAGTACTGTTTGTTACACCTTTCGGGACTACGGACGTGCAGTTGGCTGAGATTATTTTGCAAGCTAAGGAGCAGCAATTTAGTGTAATCCCTCTTATTGTAGGGGAGACGTTGCACGGCCTTGATGAGTTACGTAGGACGGTCAAGATGTGTCGGGGAAGCCCTTTGCTCTTGACCATATGGCTCCGAGAACATTTCAAGATTTATTCTCCGGATGGTGATTTGTCTCCTTTTGCTGTTCATAGGAGGAAGTTGTTGATCCGGGATTTATCTGAAGATGATTGGAAGAAATTCTTTGCCTCTAGGGTGACCATTGATATTGAGTGGTGTCCTCCTTCTTGGGGTCTTCGTCCTTTTGTGGAATGGAATCTTGGTTTTCAGCACGTGGTTGTACCCGGTTTGAGAGATTCTTCGTTTTACCAGCCAGAGCGGGTTCTGCGGCAGTTCGGTCGTCAACAGACAATTCCTTTTCCGAGAGATGGAATGCTTCGTCCAGTTGCTTACATGGGTCCTGGCTTCTCGAGTGAGCTTCAGTCGGCTTGGGGAGATGACCGCAATCGTTGGGCTTTCGCTCCTCTGTATCGGGGGAGTGTCTTCCTTCCCGAGAGCTACTTGGACTATTTATTTGGCATCCTTTACCGTGGCACCACTTGGGTTGATGTGCTTTGTGCCGAGTTGTTGGGACAGGGTTTTGAGCCTAGCAGCACTTTGAGATATAGGGAGGCTGCTGCTGATTCGAGTAACATTCTCGCTGACCCTTTCGGTACTCCTTTGGATGACTTTTATGCTAGGAGACGTGTTGCAACACAGAAGGTTTCGGTGCGTATTAGTGCTCCTCCATTACCCAAGAAGAAAGGATTGAGAGACGATCGGGTGGTCCTTTGAAAGCTAAGAGAAAATTGGATTTTTCTTAGTACCTAAGAGATTGCAATTAGACCACTTTGTTTTAGGATTTAATATTTTGATGTCTTTTGTTGCTCAATAAATCCGTTGTAAGGGTTTGAATAATTCATTGGATGAATAAAAATTGCATTTTGTTATTTGAAGTGAATTGGGTATTTTTGATATGTTTTAGACTGCACCCGAAGGTTGCCTACGTTCCTCCAGTTGGGAGGCTCAGGTCTTCGTAGTTCAAACAAACAAAGACCTTTTTTTTTTTTTTTTTTTTTTTTGTGCACCCTGTTTTTTGCCTTGACCGCCCTTTCGGGTTTCAATCTAGCGGGCTTGTTTTTTGCACGTGCTCTAATATTTGCCTAGGCCGCCCTGCGGGTTTTCAACCTAGCGAGCGATTTTTTTTTTTTTTTTTTTTTTTGTTATGGTCTTTGTTTATTAAGCGTAGAACCTCTTGAGCTTGTCGAGGTTGACCTCCTTTGGCAGCTGGTCACCATCTAAATCCACGAGCCGGACTGCACCACCGCTTAGTATCTTTTTGACCACGTACGGACCGATCCATCGGGGTCCCCATTTCCCCAGGGGATTCATGGCATTAGGAGGATGTTGTCTTAAAACCAAATCTCCACACATTGATGTTTCGAGGCTTCACCTTTTGTTGAAAGCTCTTGCCATCCTTTGCTGATACGCCCTTGTGCGTTCGAGTGCTCTTAACCTTTTCTAGTCGAGCAAGCTAGTTGTTGATATCGACTTTGCATCCAGTTGACCTCGTTGACTTGATTCTCGAGGAGGACCCGTAGAGATGGGACTTCAAGTTCGATAGGGAGTACGGCTTCAGAACCATAGACCAATGCATAAGGAGTTTCTCCTGTTGCGGATCGTATTGATGTGCGGTAGCCCCACAATGCTAATGGTAGCTTCTCGGCCAATCCCTTCCTATTGAGGCCATTTTCTTGACGATGGTCTCGATGGTCTTATTTGCTGCTTCGACTGCGCCATTTGCTTGGGGCCGGTAAGGAGGTGACTTGTGCTTGGTGATCTTGTATTCTACCAAAAGTGCATCCATTTCCTTCTCGAAGTGAGAGCCGTTGTCGGAAATGATTTCATGAGGCACGCGTATCGGCACATGATATTAATCTTTACAAATTCGGCCACTTTCTTGGCGTTGAGGGTTCGATAGGCTTGTGCTTCGACCCACTTTGTGAAGTAGTCGACTGCCACTAGGACGAATGACTGCCCATTTTTCCGGCAGGATGAACTTTACCGATGATGTCTATCCCCCAACAAGAGAAAGGCCAAGGTGTGACCATGTTGTAAAGTTGTGAGGGTGGAGCATGTTGCAGATTAGCGTGGAATTGGCACTTGGCACACCTTTTGACTTTCTCGATACAGTCTCGTTCCATAGTGCTCTAATACTAACCAATGCGAAGTATCTTCTTGACTAGCATAAACCCATTCATGTGGGGTCCACATTCTCCTTCGTGAACTTCACACATTATCTCTTGAGCTTCGGTCTCATCGGCGCATAAGAGATTGATCCCGTCGTGGTGCCTTTTATAGACTCGGTCCCCAATCAGTACGTACCGAGAGGCTAACCTTTGCAGAGCTGCTTGAGACTTCTTATTGATGTTCTCGGGATAAGTGCCGTCTTTGAGGAAATTCATGATATCCGAATACCACGGAGAGTTTGTTTGAACCTCGTTGATCTCGATACTCATGCAATATGCCGGACTGTTCCTTCGAGCAATTTTGAAAGGCTTCACCATTTTCCCTTTGGGCATTTCAACTAATGAAGCTATAGTGTCCAGTGCATCAGCGAAGCGATTCTTATCCCTTGGCAGGTAGTTGAAAGTGATCTCTTGGAATTGTTCAACCAGTTCTTCAAGGTGCTGACCATACTGTTGGAGAGTCAGGTCTTGGGTTCGCCATTTACCCGATTGCTGATTGATAAGGAGCAAAGAGTCACCGAACACTTCTAGTTCCGTGACGTTTCTTTCGAGAGCTGCTTCGAGCCCTGCTATGCATGCTTCGTACTCGGCAATGTTGTTGGTAGCTTCGAATTCCAGGCGTATGGCAATGGGAGTGTAGATGTCTTTTGGATCGACAAGCAATACCCCTATACCAAAACCATGTTTATTGGCGGCGCCATCGAAAAAAAGTTGCCACTTGTCTTCCTCGTTGCAGTACAAATTAAATGCTCGTCGGGGAACTGTACATCTTCCCCCTTCACTTCGTCACACGGGAATTCGGCAAGCTGGTCACTGAACACTTTCCCCTGACGGATTTTAGTGTGACGTAAGTGATATCATAGCCGGCGAGCATGAAGTACCATTTGGCTATTCTTGTTGACATGAAAGGCTTCTCGAAGATGTAGCGGAGAGGGTCCACCTTTGCTACTAGCTTGATCGGAAAGGCTTCCATATAGTGTTTGAGCTTTGAGTGACCCAAACCAATGCTGCACATGACTTCTCTAAGACAGAGTAGTTCTTTTCGCCTCCTTGGAATCGGCGACTGACAAAATAAATGGCGTTCTCCTTTGTGGACTCTCGTTGCTCTTGTGCTAACATAGCCCTAGGGCTTCATCATTGACAGTGAGATAAAGCAACAGAGGTTTCTCCTTGTGCGGAGGAACTAGAACAGGAGGGCACGTCAAGTAATGCTTTACTTGATCGAAGGCTTCTTGGCACGCGTCGGTCCATTCTAGAGCCACATTCTTCTTGAGTAGCTTGAAGATTGGCTCGCACATGGAAGTGAGTTGGTGCACAAACCGACTGATGTATTGTAGTCTTCCCATGAAACCTTTAATCTCTTTCTGCGTCTTTGGAGGAGGCATGTCAATGATTGCCTTGATTTTGGAGGGGTCTACTTCGATTCCCCTTTCAGTGACCATATAACCAAGAACTTTGCCTCGGATAACCCCGAATGTGCACTTTGCAGGGTTGAGCCTCATCTTGTGTTGACGAAGCCTTTCGAAGAACTTGCGGAGATCGATTAGGTGTTGACCATCGGTTCCTTTGGAGTGAATGATCATGTCGTCCACATAGACCTCGATTTCTTTGTGAATCATATCGTGGAACAAGTCTGTCACGGCTCTTTGGTAGGAAGCCCCAGCATTTCTTAACCCAAATGGCATGACTGTGTAGCAAAAGGTACCCCACGGTGTTGTGAAGGCTGTCTTATGTTGATCTTCCTCGGCCATAAGAATCTGATTGTACCCAGCGAACCCATCCACGAATGAGCGAACCTCGTAGGCAGCAGTGGAGTCGACTAGCATGTCGATATTAGGGAGTGGAAAATCATCCTTTGGGAAGCTTTGTTTAAATCCCGGAAGTCTACACAAACTCGAACCTTGCCGTTCGCCTTCCTGACTGTCACAATGTGCTAACCATGTCGGATACTCGATAACCTTGATGAAACCCACACTGAGGAGCTTCTCAATCTCTTCTTTGACCTGCAGAGACCATTCTGGCTTGATCTTTCTGAGCTTCTACTTTACTGGCCTGGTACCTTCTCTGATCGGAATCCTGTGCTCCACTACCTTTCTGTCTAAACCCGGCATGTCTTTGTATGACCATGCGAACACATCCACGAACTCCTGTAGTAGTGAAGTCAATCTGTCTTGTCATCCCCTTGAAGAAGCTTCCATCTTGGTTTCTTTTGGCTCTTCTTCGGTACCCAGATTAACAACATGCAATTCTTCGTCAGCCTTTGGACCATTCTCATCACGACTACGGACTTGTTGAGCAAGTTCATTTAAGTATGTTGTGTTTTCGTGGTCTATTTCATCATAATTTGAATCGTTATTAACTTGTTCGTTAAGTTCATTATTAGTTAATTCATCATCTATGATGTTTGCAATCTCAGGGTACTCAGAAATATCAAATTTTTCATTAGCAAAGAAAGGAAACACACGCTCGGCTATGGCCTCCAAATCCTCTTGGGTGAGGGTATTAGAGACACTCTCGGACTCGAAAGTAAGTGTGAGCTGCTCTTCCTTTGTTGCTGTGCGGGGTATGCAACCCATTCTTGGACTAAGAATTCCTTGGATACCACGGGCCCTTTTGTTGAATACCAATTGTTGATCGGCTCGAGCTTGCGGGATCTCACTGATAGTTTCGTTCATGATGACGGTGTCATGGATGGCGTTAACTTGGCATTCATTCATCATGGCAAGCTCTTCAAACATGGAGGCAAATCTGTCAGTTCTTCCCCCACAGTGATTTCTTCTCGTCTCGGACTCTATAGTCATCTTCCTCCCCCACTCATCACCGGCGACATGGGAGTTGGTTCTCTTTCGATATCTGGACCTCACAATCGGAGAAGATTTCAAGGCCGGGCTTTTTGACACCTTTATTGTTAACCCC
>JAOWBW010001021.1:262366-385879 GCA_026119855.1 Campanula takesimana
ACAAGATTCAATAGAAGAAGAAACACTTCAAGACAAAAGTGAGGAAGAAGAGGTGGAACCTCGACGTAGCAAAAGGGCTAGAGTAGAAAAATTTTGGGACGGATTTTCTAACTTACATGCTAGAAAGTGAACCACAAAGTTATCAAGAAGCTGTGAGTTCTTCAGAAGGACCTTTGTGGAAAGAAGCCATCAAAAGTGAAATTGATTCCATTTTATAAATCACACTTGGGAGTTAGTGGATCTTCCTCCGGGAAGCAAACCACTTGGATATAAGTGGATTTTCAAACGGAAAATGAAGCCGATGGCACGATTGACAAATATAAGCCAGACTTGTAATTAAAGGTTACAGACAGAAAGAAGGCCTGTATTATTTGATACTATTCTCCTGTCACAGAATAACGTCAATCAGAGTTGTGCTTGCAATTGCCGCATTGCGCAATCTTGAAGTGCATCAAATGGATGTAAATACTGCCTTTCTAAATGGTGATTTAGATGAGGAAATTTACATGGAACAACCTGAAGGGTTTGTTGCACAGGGCAAGAAAATAAAGTGTGCAAATTAGTTAAGTCATTATATGGCTTGAACAAGCACCAAAACAATGGCATCAAAAGTTTGATCAAGCCATGATGGAAAGTGGATTCAAGATAAATGAATGTGACAAGTGTGTCTATACTAAAACCACTGAAAATGGCTATGTCATTTTGTGTCTTTATGTAGACGACATGCTTATCATAGGAAGTTGTGACAAGATGATCAAATCCACAAAAGATATGTTGAACTCAAAGTTTGACATGAAGGATATGGGTCTAGCGGATGTGATCATTAGAGTGAAAATTCCAGAATATCCAATGGAATTGTATTGAGAAAAATTTAGCAAGGATGACAAAGGAATTGCTAGTACTCCAATTGACCCAAGTCAACATCTATCAAAGAATAGAGGAGAACCAATGTCTCAATCAGAATATTCAAGGATTATTGGAAGTCTAATGTACCTGATGAGTTGCACAAGACCAGATATTACTTATGTTGTTAGCAAACTAAGTCAGTACACAAGTAATCCTGTAGTAGATCATTGGAAGGGTATAGTAAAAGTACTTAGCTACTTGAGATATACTCGTGATTATGGATTACATTATACTAGACATCCAGCTGTAATTGAAGTTGGATATCACATATCCAAGATTCAAGGTCTACAAGTGGATTTGTATTCACATTAGCAGGTGCAGCTATATCATGGAAATCTTCTAAACAGACGGTTATAGCCAGATCTACGATGAAATATGAGTTTATAGCTTTAGACAAATGTGGGGAAGAAGCGGAATGGCTACGCCAATTCCTAGAAGATATTCCAAGATGGAGAAAGCCAGTGCCACCAATCTGTATACATTGTGACAGTCAATCTGCAATTGGTAGGGCACAAAGCAACATGTACAATGGTAAGTCGAAACATATACGTCAAAGACATAATACCATAAGACAACTACTCTCAACTGGTACCATCTCCATTGACTATGTGAAGTCAAAGGATACTAGCGGAGAGAGGATCCGTTAACCAAATGGTTAAATAGAGAGGTAGTTGCGAGATCAACAAGGGGAATGGGTTTAAAGCCTCTTGAGAAGTTAACCACGGCGGAAAACCAACCTAGCTAACTGGAGATCCCAAGATCTAGGTTCAAAAGGGACCACCTAACCGTTAAAAGACTTGTAGCGTCACTGCGGGATCAACCACATACCCATTCCTAAAAATGACATCCCGAGATGAATAAGGTTAAGCTATGGCTTTTAATGATTCTTATGGAGTAAACCGGGTTACTTAGAAGAATTACCTATGTGAGAGAGAAGTGGGGCCGCTCCGAGGAGAATTGTGTGAGGCTCAATTCTTAGACCCTCTCACAGAACCAGACATTGTGTTCCATGGCCACAAATGGACACAACTATGAGAATTGAATTGTGTTAGGGAGATACCTGTGTAACGTATATGACTGGCTACACAAAAAGCTGACAGTTCAAGGACATCGTGTCTACTGATCAACGAGTAGAATAAGTATACGTCTACAAGGGAAGGTTCAAAGGGCAATCCCATACCTATCCTATGCAGGTTTTCAACTGTTGGACTTTATCACCAAATTCCTCATAATTTCCTTCATGTGGGGGAATTGTTGGAAAAATAGTGTATTTTGTGTATTATGTGAAGGAAATATGATTTATTTCTGTGATAAATAATTTGTCGAATGATAAAATTGTTTCTGGGTTGTATTCTACTCCATGAGACATTGGAGATAATGTATTCATTGTCCAATTTGGGTGTTGGGATGAATGAGATTATAAGGCTTGAAGTTGGTGGGTTGAAATGGGGATATTGAGTTTATCCCACATTGGAAAGAAATGTAAAAGGAAGCTAGTATAAAGGCTTGGGCACTTTAGTAGTGTTCAAGCTTGTATGGCATAGAGGCTCTCATCTCCGCAGCGAGTGGGGGTTGCAAATCATGGACCTAAATTGGCTTGGGACCATTGAACTCATGTGTGCACGCGACCTGCGGACACGAACGTAGCACCATTTGGCTTGTCCCGTGCTAGCTCACCTTTGCAATTATTTTTTATTTTTCAGTCATTTTTTTTTTTTGAATCAGATTCATCCATCATATGAACTGGAATGCCAAGTGAAGGGTTTTTTCCTTATCTTATCTCTTTATCAGAATTAATTAAATGATTAATGTTATCATTTTTTTATTAATTTCAGCTTATGTAAGAGTCTTGGACTAGTATAAAATAGAGCTACAAACCAGTTGAGAAAGCACAGAAACATAATACAGAAAAGAGCACATTTCCAGCAATAACCACATCCCTCTCTACGTTACATATTGTTCATTCCTCCTTTGGCCTCCTGCATTGCATACTCGTGGTGATACTGTCCAGGCACTTAATTCAATTCGCCGGAGTCTCTTAGTGCAGGGAAGCATCCGGTTCATGCGAGTTATTCTGGGAAACTAGCGTCCAACAGCAACCTCAAGCACTCACGGTGAGGGGACAAATAAGTCTTAAGGACAGTGTGTTCAACACACGACTCGGCACAAAACATACAGTCTAGTTTCTGTTTATTTATTTTTCAGTTTATTAATTAATTAATTTATTATTTATTCTGTAATTCGAGTTTTTTTTTTGGTAGAATTTTGCTAATATTTATGGGGGTCACGCACCCACCTAGCCTATACAAAGCAGTCCCAATAGGGAAAGAATAAACCAACACACAGATAATATGAAAGAAAGAACACAAAATTTGGTAACACAATTGTCAATATGCCAATCTGATGCACGACCACATTGGATTGAGGTTGGCGCCTCCTTATCATCCTTCCCACCGCCCATTAGACAAACAATGCTCCTGCAATTTGTGACTAGTTCAGTGCACTTGAACCTGACTTCACGATTGCAAAATCCACGACAGTCAGACTAGCCTACTATAACATGTAACTTATCCATTATATATAACATGCGACTAGCCTACTAGCACATGCAATATTGGGGTTCTTTTGGACATTTCCACCCGCCCTCATCTCGTCCATGGTTTAAATTTCGTGCAGTGAAAATAGCCGGCTGTTATGCAGTCGAACTTCCCAAGCCTCAGATCCCAATCACAACATTAATAATGCAAATCTAGTTCACAAAAAAGTCTTATAACTCATAGAGGTAAATGTAGTTGGTAAACGAGTCCAATGACCATTCTGTCCACGTGCCAAGAAGAAAGAAATTCGATTTTGAGACCTTAATTCCATGAAAGATCTGCTTTCTCTCCAACGCAATTTGAAAAATCTCTACAATCCATCAGCTATAAATGCCATTGGGAAGAAATAACTGTAAGATTCGAGCAATATCACATGGATTTGATCTTGCATGGAGCTTCAGAGTTCTTAGTCATACCATTAACATCATTTTGCAATCTGACAAATCCTAATCAAACATCCATTTCAACTTGGATCAAATTGTCAGCACACGCATGCGTATGCTCTAACTGTTGGGTTGTGGAGACAAAACGAAGGAAAAGGAAATTAAATTTGAGTCATATAAGAATTCATGGAATTCCTTATTTGACTAGGTTGAAATTTAATTTCCCTTGTGATTCCTTATTTAAGTGGATTTAGGAATTTAGGTTTTGGACGTGTTGCCTATATAAACCAACTGATAGCCATAAACATTGTACACACTAGAAAAATAGCCAGAGAGAATCTGAGAGTCACAAAGAGAGCCAAGTGAGTGCTAGCCCTTAGGGGCATTCCGTGGATGGGTAAAAGCATGTTTAGGGTTTTATGTGTGAAAGGAGTGTTTACATGGAGAAGTTATCTCCTTGCGATATAGAGCGGTTTATTGTAAACAAACACAGATTGTGATATTAGTGAAATATCCTGGCTTGTTAGTGCCCCCAGATGTAGTCATTGTTGTGACGAACTGGTTAACAAATATTGTGTTCTTTTCTTGTTGATTACTTTCATATTATTCGTATGCATGGTTGTTGTGGCTCACCATTATCAGATTTGTATGGACAAGAACTGCGCGAGTTTACCACAATTCCCCAACACCTACTTCTAAGAATTCCTAATTGACGAACTTCAGACTATCAACTCTTGGTCCCTAATGAGTGTCAATTTGAAATTAATAAATTAATAAATTAATAAATTAATTAAGCAAGCATATGTATAACAAAATTCACCAAAATTACATTGTCAGTAACAGCTTTATGTTTATTGTGCTTATAATGAAGAGATCAAGTGTATATATAGCTTCCTTATGTTTTGTGCAATCATTAAAAAAAAAAACGTGAAAACCAAGAAGATAACTCTCAGTTATGGACAAGAGTAGTATATTATAAGATTAATTCAAGTAAACTGCTTGAAGAGGGTTTGCATCCATTTCCTAATAATATACTCACTCCGTCCCAGTCGAATTAGGACAAATTTCCATTTTGGGTGTCTCATTCGAATTAGTACAACCCAAAAATGGAAGTGTTTTATTTAATGGGACCCACATTCACACTCACAACAACTTTCCACTCATTATTCTCTTACCCACTTTCTCTCTCTTACTTCACTTTTTATACTCACAACACTTACTCCACTAACACTTTTTCCTTAATCCCCGTGCTCAACCCAAAAATCCTAATTCGGGTGGGACGGAGGGAGTGGGTGCGAAACTTAACTACACCAACTACAATTATTGTTGTTTTTCCCTTAAAAAAACTTCTACTTTTAATGATATCCACTATACTCCCTCCTCCCTCCGTCCCAAAACAACCGGCACCAATTTCCTTTTTGAGTGTCCCATAGGTAAGTTTAACTTCCCAAAATGTCCAACTTTTAGTGTTTCTTAATTCATCCTACCACACTCGTCTTACTCACACACATAAAATATGGGTCTCACTCTCAAATCACCATACTCACGACCACTTCCCCACTCACAATACTTTTTGAGTATATATAGTACTCCTTCCGTCTTAGACTAAGAGTCCTACTTTACTTTATTCTCAAAATGGCAAAGAGTGAATAGTGTTTTGGACATTTGTATCCTCACCTTTTTGTAGAATTACAATAATACTAATGCTTACTAACATACTTTTTACCCACTTGAATTATGAATAGTGTTTTGGACAATAATGCTCTCAACCCACTTGCATTTGTTCACCTATTTCTTAGTGTTTTCTTAATAAGCGTGTGAACTCTTGGTAGGACTCTTACTCCGGGACGGAGGGTGTATCTCCTTAATTCCCGCGTTGTGCCAGTTGTTTTGCGATGGAGGGAGTATTTGTTTCCCTAAACTCGTCCTTGACATGTATGGACCAAAAACCAGCCTAAATTCTTCACCACTTCCCCAAGAGAGCAGCTGAAGCAAAAGTAATGTGTGACTGAAAAAGTGTTACTCTGCAAAGTTGTATCTTTGCGCATGCCTTGAGGATTTTGGTTTATGGTAAATTTGAAGTGTACTCTATGACACCGTAACAATTGTAAATTAGAATGGAATCAATGGATCGTATATTCATCCCAAAGTAGGAGGTCAATTTCCTGAATTCTAATGGTTTAGACCTTAATTCTTTACATATATAATATATACAAGACAATTGGACAAACTGAAAGAACCTGTTTCACTAATGCACTTAAACAAACAAAGTTATTAGTTCACAAGAGGTCTACTATCAGTGAATGATAGGTCGACTATCTTGAGGTGCAATGTGTGAGAGTTGAGTTTTGCAGTGGAATAAGTTATGAAATGAAAGAAGAGATGAATGAGTAAATGACAAGTGAAAAGTGTGTATATGTGTATGAGATAGAGAGACAAACACATATATAACGTGGTTTAGAGTATTGCAAACCTCCTACATCCACGCCTCACTGTCCTCAACAGTGAAGAGCAATCCACTATAATCCTTCTTCAAGTAATTACAATAAATTGCAAGGAAAATTCCCTCAGAATTTTCCAGCCTAATTAGCCTCACTAACTAAGCTTGTACTTGTTGCAAAGCACCAAAAAGAAAAGAAAAAAGGTTTCACAAAAGTGAAGGTTTTGGTGATCTCAATGTTGGTTCTAGTTAGCTATGTGAGATCTCTATTAATCCTATCTAGTTAGCACAGATTTATAAGTTTATTGTGCTTTACAACTGATTTGCTTAAAAGCTTATGTCAAGTTATTTGATGGCAAGAAGGTGTGTTTTCTTCAGTTGATGAATGCTCCTTTTATAGGTCTTCACTTTGTATCCGTTGAGTTCCAACGGTCTTGAGCATCTTGGGCTTGCAATTTGTCAGTCTACTATCTTTGACTGGAACAGTGCTTATGAACAGTGTCAAAGTCAGTTTGACTTTGACTGAAAATATGAGCTGGCACATGGTGGACCTGATAGTAGACCTGTTTTGAGTTGATCTTTGGACTGTGTAATAAGGAATCTTTCTTTGTGACTTCTTTATTGACTTAATAGGACTTATCTTGTATTGAAGAGATGTTGTTTGAGAGTTAAATGTTTTACATTTAACAGAGTTTGATAATCCTTAATTTGCTTAATTATTTGTCAAAACACTTGTTTAGAAACTTAGGTTCTAAGACAAACAATGCAGGTACAACACTGGGAAATACATGCCGCTGAAACAATTATCAGTCACAGACTCATGGTTAAAGCACTTGCTTAGAACTACAAAGACATGGACCTCAATTAAATTGCACCAGAAAAATACTGCACAAAGAAAAGGGTCAAAAATGAACATATTATGGAGATGCCTACATCTCAACTCCATGTTAGAAAAAGTTTCAAATCATCAGAAATCTGCAGCACAAAAAAATTGATTGTTTGATGGACAGATTTTACCTCTTGGATAGATTTGGTGTAAGCTCCCACTAGCAGTACTTCAAGAGTCTTGATCAGCAAAAGTCAAGCTATTGACTGAGCCCGGAGGGAGCTGAATCGCTCGTTCACTGGCAGTATTTGAGCGATCCCCAACTTCAACTTGATAAGTCAAATTATGAGGTCGCTCGTATACTTCTCTCTTTCAGCAGACCAAAAAAATAGTTGCCCGGATTCTTGTTCTTGTGTCAAGCTTTGATTTAAAGAGCAATCTAATCATATAATCTGGAATATGACTTTGATACAGGAGCCAATGAGCTTCCCAGTTTCAAAGCATAGATAAGCACTTTGATATAGTTTAAGAATCAAATAACTCATCCCCCAACAGCATTAATCTACATAAGCATCTGGTTTCAGAAATCAGATATCACCTTAAATAGTAACCGCGTTTGTCACAATATACACACCCCAAATCCCTTTTTGTATGAAATCCACTGGCATTGACTATTAATTTCTCACTCGCATCCACCTTCGATATCATACTCATCCATCATAAAGTAGTCTTCTTCTTCTTTCATCAAGTCGAGCAATCCTCCGATCATGGCATAAATTTCATCGGTTTTTTTCATTTGATACATCTTTGGCTAAAAAACTTCGCACCCTGCAGGCGTTACTATCCAACTACTACAGGGATCTTCTTCAATCTGAAAGTATTCAACCTCTCCCTAACCTTTTGAGCTTCATCCCATCTCCCAGCTCGAGAATATAAGTTAGCCATAACAACATAGTTTCCTGTATTTTCAGGCTCCATCTCAAACAAATGATCACAAACAAATTCACCAACCTCAACATTGCCACAAATCGAAGCCCATTCAGCAATGCACCCCAAACTCTGGCACTAGGCTTAATTGGCATTTTATTAATAAACTTTATTGCTTCAGACAGCTTCATGCTCGGCTTAAAACTCCTACCATGCAAGCGTATTGTTCAACAGAAGGCTGAATGCCATATTGCGGTAGCATACAATCAAAGATGTTTCGAGCTTCATTTACAGCTCCAGAATGAGCACAAGCTTGTTAATACAGCCGTGAATGTGATAGGATCGGGCTTCATGCCTTTGTTAATCATGTCATAGAATAGACCAAGTGCTTCATTAACATCTCCATGGTAAGCATATGCTGAAATCATTGCCGTCCATATGGTTACGCTCCTCACTTTTAATCTATCAAAAACTCTTCGGGACCCAGTAAGAAAACCCAACTTTGAATAAGTATCAATAATGGCCGTCACAACGTACATACTATTGCAGTAGCTATTTTTGATAGCATAAGCATGTATTTCTTTCCCTCCTTTTAAATTTGTTAGATGTAAAATTGCAGGAAGAATGCTAGCTAATGTTACACTATTTGGCTTAAACCCAAACTCCTGCATTTCGCGAAACAAATCTACCACCCCTTCATTCAGGTTGTTCTGCATTTGGCCTGAAATCACAGCATTCCAAGTACTAATCCCTGGATTCTTCATTTCCCGGAAAGGATCATAGCTTTGTCAACAAAACCATATGCCATGAACCCGGATACGAGAGCAGCGTATGTAATTTCATCCCTCTCGCTCATCTCTTCGAAAAGTTGTTCAGCATAATCCAAGCTACCACATTTTGCATACAACGCGATCAAAGAGTTGCAAACTGAGAGGTTCATCCTGATATCATTCTCAATCACAAATCTATGAACTTGCTCCCCTAAAACAAGATCATTTGATTGCGCGCACGCTTGCAAAACACTAACAACCGTAACCTCATCTGGTTTCACACCCTCAAACTCCAACATTTCCAAATACAATCTTTACAATCTCCACAAAACCCGCCTTGAGAATACCCAGAAATCATCGAATTCCACGACACTTGATCCTTCTCCGGCATCCAGTCAAACAATTTTCTAGCATGATTAATGCAACCACACCGAGAGTAGTATGTTATCAATGCGTTCAAAACATTTTCATTCGAATCAAACCCATTTTTATAATGAACAATGAACTCTCTCCGCTGAACTCGAATCCAGAAAAACCACCACAACGCCTTCAATAAACACGTAACCGTGTAGCTATCCGGTTTGGCAACGACATTGAAGAGGATGACAAGAGAGAGGAAAATAGCTGGAGGGTGTCAAAGGGTCTGTTCTGCATAGAGTACCCAATAATCAGAGCGTTCCAAGTGAAAGTGTTTTTGTGGGGAATTTTGTCGAACACCTTGTGGGCTTCATAGAGAAGATTGGATTTAGCATAGAAAGTGATAAGCTTTGATCCGAGGAAGTTGTTAGGGGTGACACTGGTAAGGATTAGGCGAGCGTGGAGGTGTTTTGCTTCCCGGATGAGGCGGTTGTCGGCGCAATGCTGCACAAGGCGGCCGTATGCGATGTAGTCAAGGCGGCCTGTGGGTTTGGGAGGAGGGTGGAGAGCGGAGGCAATGGTGGCGGGAATGTTTAAACGGTTCGTGTACCTCATTCATACGAATTGACGCGCTTTAGGATTGAAAGAGAACCTAAATTTTCAGATAAGCAATTTATAATGGGTTAATGACAATTTAGGGCATGAACTCCAGGGGTGCACAAAAAGGGGTCTCGGTATTTTTTCCCGCTACATCAGAGCTTGAAATGTGAAATTTTCGCCAGTTAAGGGTTTTTTGACAGAAATCTTTAGAAAATTCAGTTATGTGCCATGTGCATGGTACATGATCGACTAAATTGATGGATTTGTAATGATATTAGTTAGTAATGGCTTTAGGGAAATTTTTGAAACTCAAAAGGTTTAAAAATGAAATAAATATTTTTTCTAAAAAAAATAATCATTTTTCTAAATAATCAAGTACTCCCTCTGTCCCAGCTCACTTGATACTTTCTGACCAAAATTGATCAACTTAAGGTCGGTTTGACCAACAATTTATAGAAATATTTATAATCCGAATAAAAATTAAAAAAAATGTAAAATGATCACCATTAAAAATCTTTTCAATAACATTTTTTTTTTTTTTTGGAACATAAATATTTCTATAAAGTGTTGGTCAAAACGACCTTAAGTTGACCAGTTTTGATCAAAAGGTGTCAAGTGAGCTGTTATTGACAAAGTATATGGAACTTCAATCATAGTATTCCAGTCAATTAGAATGTTGAAATATTCAGAGAAATTCTTACCTATCGAATTGGAAAGTATGCTATGATTTTTTGGATACATTTAATTTGCTGTTAATGTTCTTTTGATTAGTTGATTGTGAAATGGAGAAATTAATGTTGGATATTATGCCCTAGGCCCTTGAGAAATGCCTATGCGTTATATCATAGCTTCATTGTTATAGAGATAACAAACCCGATTATTATATCTTTTGCATGTTTATTATAATAATCATTGTCCCTAGCACTTGTGAAGGGCTAGAATGAGTTTAATGGATAACCGTATGATGATTATAGCGCATAGGATGCGGATTAAACTTGTGGGTACATGTTGGAGAAAAAGTACTGGATAGACCCGTTATGAGATTTATGTCATGATCAAATGTCATAATTAAATCTCATAATAGTTATATCATTTATCCTTAGACCTGAGATTATCATAGTCTTCCACATGATGAACATTATGTTTGACGTACTCAAACGCTACCCCTAACCGGGTGGTTATAAAGGCTACGATTGGCATAATCGGATTCTTGTAGGGAAGAATGATAAGTCAAGATAGAATTTGTCCCTCTCTCAAGAGAGATATCTGCTTGGCCACTCGATGAGTGAGATTGATAATAGTGTACTGCCGTACCCAAATGAATTGAAGCGTTCAATGTTATTTGCTCATATCAAGCTACTCGAGATCGAGAAAGCATTGGACAACATAAGTTGACATGGACCATGACTTATGTCCAATATGATATCGTGTGACAAAGGGATGGTGATATGTTCTATAAGGTTACTTTGGGCTTTCAAAGTTATACTAATTGGGTAGTCATAATGGCTTGCTAGAGTCCGCTTATGACTTACGGGTTCTGACTCGTTCGGACTCGTTGCCAACATAGTATAATCCTATTGGGTCACACACAATAGAACGGATTGAATAAGGCACAGAAAATGGGAAAAACTGGATCATGGTGGAAGGATCCGTACGGATGGTTTGGGAGCCACCCAACCAATCCTTACGGATGGTTTGTCCGGCCGAAAACAGTTTGTTCAAGACTTCTTGTTTGACAAGGAATCCTAAGTCCCAAAAGGAATTAGGTTAATACCCTACTATATATGTGTACAGCCGAGTTTAAGAAACCTAATGGTTGATTTCAGAAATCATAACATGTTGTTTGAGAAACAATTATACATATATAGAGGGGATTATTAGTTCTGAGATTTAGAATCATCATAACTCAATAATCAATGGAGCAAAATAATTCCTATGAAGAAATCGTTTCTTCATCAAGCCTTGGGTCTAGCAATCCAGATCAAGAAGGTGTTCTTGATATCCGTTCGACGTGTGGATACCGATAGAGGGTGTTTCCTTTAGCACCTCAAAGTCCGTGTTCATGGATTCGATCTTGAAGGGTATGTTTATTTCATCTTGTATTTAATTTAATCAACATGCACGGATCCGGGCTCTTGGGTGTTTGATTTATATGTTTAATTCCGCTGCGCATGATGCATCAAAACCCAACAGTGGTATCAGAGCCCCGTTCGTTGTTGATTATTTTAGTATATCATGTTGAAATTGTTTAATTCGATTATATGATATCTACATGATAATAAGATGAATGCGTGATTTGAGTTTTATATTTGAGATATAAAGGTTTATGAGCATGAACATGGGGATTATGTGATTATTTATATTGATTTGATCTATATGAATAATTGCATGTTGGGATTATCAATAAATAATTAGATTATGTGTATTAATAATTTAGATCTAATTTATATATATAATAAATTGTTTATTCATGATATTGATTAGATCTAATTAAATTCGAAATCTGTAAATTCATGTTTCTGTAATCTGATTATGTATAAACATGATATTGGATTTGGTCGAATTTCTGAAATTCTGAAAAAACCTGTAAATCTGGGATCCTACCAATGGATCCGTACGGATGGTTTGGGTGGTGCCAAAACTGATCCGTACGGATAGTTTGGAAATTCCCAGATTTGATTCTGTTTTCTGGTGTTCAGATTGTTCTGTAAATTGTTTACAGAATTCGAATCTGGAAACTGCTTCCAGACGGCTGTTTTCGAAACCGTGTTTCCTGAAACAGTTTTGGGCCGAAGAATTCAAAAGGAATTGCAGAAATCAGAATTCTAAAGAGTTTAGAATTGCTGTAATCTGTGAGATTAAGAGACAATGAAAGATCTTGAAACAAGTATCCAATCTATACGGGAATGTGGATGCCTTTTGGCTTAGTTTCGACCGTATAGAGAAGTTGCTTGGTTTCTTGATCTTAGCATGGAAATGTGGATGCCTTTTGGCTTAGTTTTGGCCGTGCGGTTTGTGCTTTCAATTTCAAGATGCTCTGTGGATACAGTTTCAGAATTTTGAAGAGTTCAGAGTATATGTGACCTGTATGAAAGAGCTGTACGGATAAATGTGGATGCTTCCAGAAACATCCGTACGGATGGTTTGGGCATTACTGATTCTGATCCGTTTCAGACGGCACGTTTTGGAAACCGTGTTTCCTGAAACAGATTTCAGCTCAGAAGTCCAAACTGTTAATGAGATCAGAATCTTAAAGGAGTTTAAGATTGGCGTAATTTCAAAGTTTCAGAATTACCCCTATACAAAGTGCAAATCGTTTGCAAGAGAAGGAAACTAAATTTGGATTAATTCATTGCATGGACCAATGGCAGGCTCACGCCTTGTTTCTGGGAATGCGAATGAAATATCCAATCTGTAAATTGTTTACAGATAATTTAGATTCCGTCCCCATTATGTTGCTTCATAATTAAATCACAAGATTTTGCTTCTGTTAATTAATTGGATTAGTTAACATCATTATGCAAAGACTATATTATATTATGTTTAACATAATTAAATATATGATGTATATCTCTAAGCAAATAAACCTTCTTAAAACTTAAGTCAAGTGTCAATCCATGATTAAAACACTTGTGAGTACATGGGTTACGCCCTAGCGTAGGCGCATTAATTCTATTCATCTATGAGCAAGATGAGTGAATCAGAGTTTTCTATACGTTTAAAATGGTTTGACTTAATTGGGCTATCAAAACAGTTTTGGGCCTAAGGCACAGATGAGATTAAAACATGTTTGACATAAGATGTCTAACAATCTCATAAAAGATCTAAGAGTCACATATGAGTGATTGATAAAGAGTTATCTACCTAAATAACTTGATTTTGAGAAGTCGTGCCCTAGCTGACTCAAAGTTGGGTGAAATACGGATCTTAGCCTACTTAAATTATATTATACAATTGTTGTATTTGAAGGTGTATAATTTAGTGGGAGTATTATGAAATACATTAAATGTCTCTAAATGATAATTGTATGAAATATATGTGTATATTTATTTGCATATTTCGTAGAATGTCTTAAACTATAATCATGTATAATTACTGCGATTGACCCCACTTTAAGAAGAATAAGATTAACTTCCATGACCTAGTCATGAGCTTAAGAATTGTTCTAAAGCAAGATCGAAAGTTATGAATTCTTAATAAATCATATTCCTAAGAAACCTAATGCCTTAAGGGTGGACAAAGACATTGATTAGAAACATGTGGATGATTCTATAGATGTCAATCGTCCTAAGACTTGCCATCATGTGTTTGGAACTTTAGAAGTATCTAAAATGTATGAATGCTTATGTGATAAGCAATCTCATAGGAAACGTTCCTACAAGCAAGAGAGGAAAATAAAGTTTGAGATTGATTAGAGCCTAACATTCATGTAATGAATGAAAGGTATGTTAATAAGTTCTCATGTTTTGAACATAGAGAAACATATTAATTACCTTAGTTGGCTTGGTTATCATGTTAGTTTGGAACTAACAAACGGATTTGATATCAATTCATAAGCGACATATGATGTTTAAAATGCTATGTCTTAATATCAAATGGAAACATTCTCAAACTCTAAAGGTTAATAAGGACAAGGATTTAAGATAAAGGCAAGACAAAAGTTGTCAAGCCTAAAAGGAAATATCTGTGGCAAAACCTAAAATCCAAAGAATGTAATTTGTACCTTGGCAATTGGATTGACCGTTGGTGAAATTACAATTTGAATTAAAAGATCAAAAGGAAGGGTAGTTGGACTACCACTTCAAGTATTTATGTTAAAATTTCTACTTGTAAGGGTAAAGATTAACCTATGTGGCAATAATGATGCAATGGTCGCAACATTAATCATAGGAACTTGCGAAGTGTCTTTACCTAATAAGTTCATATTTGTTTTGAACAAATGGTGCTATGTTCTTATTTTAAGTAGAAATATTATTTTGGTTTTTTCATTAGAAGATTATGGATATTTCTTATTTCGAATAAAAAAGTGTTCCATTAAATATGATTTGCTTATTGTATTGCTAATCATATAATGGGACTTAATATCCTTATCTTGGAAGAACAAAATAATGAGCATAACGTAAATAATGGAAATCTGAATATAAGGATGTAATCGTTACATTCTTAAAAGCATTAATGTCTATATCAAATGATAAGAAACACATATCTAAAATTTCATGGGACGGACTTTTAAATTCATATGATTTCGAATCATGTGATAGATGTGAATCTTAGAAATTGATCAAGATATCTTTTACTAATAGTAGTAAGAGGAAGTACTCTTTTGAACTTATATATTTTGATGTATGTAGTTTATTAAAGTAACAATGCTAGAAAGGATTTCAACACCTCATGGCAAAAGTATTGATGTACTCTGATTAGATCAAAGTAATGAATATTTGAGCCTTGGACTCGATGAGAATTCTGCAGAAAGTCTGCAATTTAAGAAAAACAGAATCTGAAAACATCAGCCGTACGGATGATGTTCCAGAAGTTTACAGATTGTCTGTAAAACACAGTTTTTCGTCTCATAATAAGTCAAACTGATCTTTAATTATCCTTCTGGATTATGTGCTGGAAACAGCTGCGATTACACTAAATTGAGATTCGTCTAAGGAGGTTCGTTATACCATATAAGATATGGAATGAAAGAAAACTTGGTTTGTCTTCATAAAGATTTGTGATATGATACTTTTGAGAAAAGTTTTGTCTTGGACAAAATCACACCTAAATCTAATAAATGTATTTTATGGGATATCTTAATGATATTAATTTTACACCCTTTAGAGTACATATCGTTTGTCACTCTAAATAGCACTTTCTAGATAAATCGTTTATCTCTAAAGAACTAGTGGGAGTAAAATGTATCTCGAAGAGTTCGAGACCCAAAATGACATGGAACCTAAGATGGAAGTTGAACAAATATTCACAAGGAGTTGTGGAAATTCGTTCAAGTATACACAAGAAATTTGCATAACTGATAGGATACTATCTATAACAAGAAATATTGATTTCTCGTAATAGAAAGTAATAGGGAAGATATCATTGCGAATGATTGACCTATTACCTATCAAGATGCAAAGTCCGCTCCGGATTTAGATCAATGACTTGGAGTCTTAAAATCTAAAAGTGTATATTAATTAAGCAAGACTAATTGAGAAAAGTTAATTCATAATGTCGATTATGATGAAACTTTATCACCTGTAGTCATGCTTAATATTATTAGAATTTTTATTTTCATGACCTCATATTTTGAATATGAAATATGACAAATGGATATCAAAATAGCATTCCTTAACAGGAACATACTTTAGGATGTGTTTGATACAACCTAAAAGTTTTGATATATAAAATTCTAATAAAATATGCAAGTTGCAGAAATCCATGAGATGGATTGAAGTAAACTACTTTTGATGTAGTATTCAAAGAGTTTGAATTCATCAAAGATGAGACTTGTGATTACAATAAATTTAGTGGGAGCATAATATTATTACTAGTCTAATATATATATGGTTGAAATATAAATAATTTTGAAAGAGTTTCTAAATGAAAGACTTGGATGAAGCCGCCTACATCCTTGGACTGATTTATGGAGATAAATCTAAAAAGTTGATTGGTTAAAGTCAAAGTACTAATAAAGACAAGATAGTGAAAAGTTCACCATGCAAGACTCTTGGAGAGGTTACTTGCGAAAGTCTAATGGCATTAATCTTTGCAAGATTTAGTCTTAGTAGAAGACTAATGAGCAAGAGTACATGATTAGGATTCCATATACTTCGGCAATTGGATCTATCATGTAAGCCATGTAAATGTACTAAGACCGTATGTCTCATATACTTGGAGTATGATGAGATGATACCAATCAGATCCTAGTGAGAGTCACTAGTTAAGAAACAATCTAATGTTCTCTAAAAGGAACTAAAGGATGCGTTCTTGATCTTTGATGGAATAAAAGATGACTTGTAATAGTTACATAGATGCATTCTTATAAACCGACAAAGATAAATATTTCAGTATAAATACATGTTTACGTCTAATAATGGTGTTAGAAGAGTTCTAAATGGACCATTACTATTCTACAAAAGTTGAGTATCTAGTGGCATGAGATGCAACTAGAAAAATGTTAAGATTAAGATTCTAATTAGTAAACTAGAAATCGTTTCTAGTGTCACTAATTTAATGTACCTTCATTGTGTCAATAATCGTTATTACACAAGTCAAGGGACTAATATCTTATCTAGACATATACTCAGACATTTCTATCTTACTCGAGAAACCATCAAAGATGGGAGATGTCAACATATGCAAAATACCTCATGATAATAACAAGGATAATTATCCTACATAAGCTCGTTTGCAATTATGATGGAGATCATAACTAAGCTCAATGGGTATTGGATACGCGTTGATTGGGCCTAGTGCAAGTGGGAGATTGTTGGATATTATGCCCTAGGCCCTTGAGAAAGGCCTATGCGTTATGTCATAGCTTCATTGTTATAGAGATAACAAACCCGATTATTATATCTTTTGCATGTTTATTATAATAATCATTGTCCCTAGCACTTGTGAAGGGCTAGCATGAGTTTAATGTATAATCATATGATGATTATAGCGCATAGGATGCGGATTAAACTTGTGGGTACATGTTGGAGAACAAGTACTGGATAGACCCGTTATGAGATTTATGTCATGGTCAAATGTCATAATTAAATCTCATAATAGTTATATCATTTATCCTTAGACCTGAGATTATCATAGTCTTCCACATGATGAACATTATGTTTGACGTACTCAAACGCTACCCCTAACCGGGTGGTTATAAAGGCTACGATTGGCATAATCGGATTCTTGTAGGAAGAATGATAAGTCAAGATGGAATTTGTCCCTCTCTCAAGAGAGATATCTGCTTGGCCACTCGATGAGTGAGATTGATAATAGTGTACGGCCGTACCCAAATGAATTGAAGCGTTCAATGTTATTTGCTCATATCAAGCTACTCGAGATCGAGAAAGCATTGGACAACATAAGTTGACGTGGACCATGACTTATGTCCAATATGATATCGTGTGACAAAAGGATGGTGATATGTTATATAAGGTTACTTTAGGCTTTCAAAGTTATACTAATTGTGTAGTCATAATGGCTTGCTAGAATCCGCTTATGAATTTCTTTGACTGTTGTTTGACCGAGTTTGACAAAAAAATATATTTACAAAATGTAAAAAAAAATGAATTTCTTTGACTCCATATGTTAATTATGTGTCAGTTATAAGAGTTTGACTGCTGTTTGACTGAGTTTGACCATATTTGACCAAATATTATTTTTTTTCTAAAAAATGAAAAAGTGATTTTTTACTCTTATATGTTAATTATGTGCAAGTTCTAAAAGTTTGACTGTTGTTTGACCGGTTTGACCAAATTTAACCAAATAATATTTTTATTTTTTTTCTAAAAAAAATGAAAGAAAGTAAATTTTTTGACTCTTATTTATTAGTTATGTGTAAGTTATAAGAGTTTGACTGCTGTTTGACCGGGTTTGAACATATTTGACCAAATAATATTATAATTTTTTTCTAAAAAATGAAAATATTGATTTTTTTGACTCTTATATGTTAATTATGTGTCAGTTATAAGAGTTTGACTACTTTTTGACTGGGTTTGACCATATTTGACCAAATATTATTAACATTTTTTTCTAAAAAAATAAAAAAAGTGAAATTTTTTGACTCTTATATGTTAATTTTGTGTCAGTTATAAGAGTTTGACTGTTGTTTGATCGAGTTTGACCATATTTGACCAAATAATATTATTATTTTTTCTAAAAAAAAAATAAAAAAAATGATTTTTTTTACTCTTATATATAATTATGTGTAAGTTATAAGAGCTGACTAGGATTTAGTTAAAAAAGTAAGGGTGAGATTGTGAGAGCAGCACGAAACTTGAATCAAATGGTAGCTATGAGAGCATTTTAGTCTTCTTGCATCGTTTTGCTGGTGAGGGGTGTATAAAGAATTTTGTATCTGGATTTTCCTATTTTGGGTTTGTATCTGGGCTCAGGGGCCCTAGAGTCCAAGCCCCGAAAAAAAAGTTGTACTACTTCTAAGTTCTAACAAATTATCAAAAAAAAAAAGTTCTAACGAATTAAAATAATTTCCCAATTTTTCTACTACCTCTGTCCCTAAATGAGTGTCCAAATTTCATTTTAAGGGACACTGAAAATCTCAACTTTGCAGTACAATTTGGTAGCAAATATTTATATATAATTTTGTAATCTCCTTTCAAAACATTTAGTTTTGCACGTATAAAGAAACCGGTGAAATTTTTTTCAAAAAAAAACATTTAGGGAGAAAGTTATGCTAAAAAAAGACACTCATTTTGGGACAAAGATTTCTTGAAAATTGACACTCAATTAGGGACAGAGGGAGTATTAAAATATGTTATTACTTGTGTTAGTAAATCAGACCCAAGAGATAAATAATAGCGAATACAAATCAACACCGAATATACGTGGTTCACCAAACTCAGTTGGCTACCTCCACAGGCAAAGGGAAACATATATTATTATGGCGGAGAAACAATTACAAAGAAGATGATGACCACACTAATCTATGCTTGCACGAATTTTGATCACAAAGTTCCTAGCTATGCAAGTCCCTAGAACTAGAATTATTGATCTCTCTCTCTCTCTATGTCTTTGATTACGCTATGAAATAAATACTAAACTATGGCTAGTATTTATAGTATTGTTAGACCTAATTAGGAAGAAAGAAGGAGTCCTAAATCAAATCCTTAAACGACTTAATTTACTTTCTAAAATAGCCAGAACAGTGTCAGGTTTCGGAATAGCGCGTGACACCTGGTCCGCCCGGGTCTAGGACATGGTCCGCCCGGATCTTCAACAAGCGCCCGCCTGACTGGTCACCACGCGCCCGCCTGCTCTTGTTTCGGCCGGACCTCCTAAAGCACCCGACCGGATCAACACTGCTGCTGCACTTCATCTTCAAAATCATTCTTGCTCTAACAACTTGAAATCTCTATTGCTAATTTATTTTCTTATAAAGATTTTAAATTTGCTATTATCAACAAAAGAGAATTCACTCTATATGAGATCCTTGGAGTATGAAACTTTGAATTTGTTAACTCTTTTATTGAATTTGTTGTTGCTATTAGTAAATTTAAATTTTAAAACTTTTTTAATTCATGATCACCCAAACTAATTAATTTGTTGAAATTGATGAACGGAATAGTAATAAATGTGTATTGTTTCAAGTATTGCAAATTTTAAAAAATGTTTGTTAAATTGTTCATTCAATTTTGTTTTCAAAAATAATACTACCTCCGTCGCAGAGTATATATGTTCACCATCTCATTTGCACAAAGATTAATTTTTTTGGAAGAGATGCAAGTGCTGTGAGTATGAAAAGTGAGGTACGAGAGAGAAGGTGGGGTAGGGAATACTAAGTTTATTGATGTTGTGAGTATAAAAGTAAAGTAAGAGAGAGAATGGGAGGAATAGTAAATATTCTTTATCATTTTTGGATGGTCGATCTGCAAAGAGGCCATGCAAACAAAGGAGGCTGCATAGGGAAGTCTATGCCCGCAAAGGAGGGCGCTTAGCCCCAGTCTATATTTGTGAGGTTTGTATCTGTGATTGCCATAGTAATAATATTTGTCTTCCCTCCGCCCGTGGACGTAATCAATAGGTTGTTGGTGAACCACGTTAAAATATTTGTTCTTGCTGATTGTGTTTGTCATTTTTCTGCCATCTTACCTCTCCAGTCACAACAAACTGGTATCAGAGCCCCGGTTGGGAGTTTTGTGGGTTTTCCGTTGCTCCTAGAAAAGTTGGATTTCGGGATGGACAAAAAAATTGACAAGTTCGATGGGAAGAACAATTTTTGTTTATGATAATCAAGACGAGGGTTGTGCATGGGACGTGTAACCCGCATGCAGCTAACGTGCAATGAACATGTTGCGCACGTACATCGTCCTTGCAACAATCTGGGTCTATAGGCGGGACACATTTGGGTTTATATTCTGTCGCCTCTAACATATTTGGGTTTGAGATTTTCTTGGTTATTCCAAAGCTCTTCACTGTAGGGGATCGAGAAACAATTCGAGAGTAGTCAGTGATTGCTTGATGGATGTGTTTTTACCCATCCAAATGATATGTTTCTATGACTTATTTTATACTCAACTTTGGGTGTTTTAACATTTTTTTGGAGTGTTTATGAGTATAGGAAAAAGGAGAAAGATTGCCGGATTAATGGACTTTAAAATACGAAAAGGAACAAGAAAGAACGGACCATAAAATAAAAATAAATATATGTGACCATTGTGCAACAAAGTCCATTGGATAGTACTCGAAAATAGCTTTCTAACGATAGTTGGCACGTCCAAATCGGAGTTCGTATAAAGAAGTTATGACCTCTGGAAGTTCAGCTGAAAAAAGTACAAGTCGCAGTGCATAAGGTGCGACCGCACATACACCATATCTAAGCCTAAAAACCTCCCATATTCAATGGGCGCTCGCACAACATTTTCTGGCCGGCCTCAAAGTCCAGGGACCTTTCTAGAATTTCCAAAATTTGGAGGGATTTTTGGAAATATCAAAAAATTTAGGGATCATAAAGCAAATTCGTAATTCAGCCTTGAAGAGCCTAAAAGATGTCCAAATCTTGGAGGAAAAAGAAGATCTTGACTTGTTTGGTTAGAATTTTATTCTTGTTTCTTAATCCTTTTATTTTTCTTATTATTTACAACTCCTTTTAAGTTTAGTTTTGTTTTTCCTATAAATACTAGCCTAGATTAATTGTAATAGGCATCCATAATTCTACCCTTCCTCCATGTTAATTCTAGAGATTATTTCTTTGTCTATGAAAACTTAATTTCGTCATCTAAGGATTAGAGGTAGCATGTATTGAATCTTTATGCTTTAGTTAATTTTATTATTGATCTTTTTGTTGGGTTCTTTAAAAGGTGAAAAACTAGTAAAAAACGCGTTTTATGTTAAGGCGTAAAACGTGTTTTTAAGTTTGCGCGGTGACATTTTTGTAATTAACGAGAAGTTGTTTTGCGCTGATCGGAAGTGCCAGTGGTAGTATAAAAAAGTGCCAGCATATGTACACTGACACTTATTGACACTAACACTAAAGTGCCAGTGTAATGGCTGACAATTATTAACACTACCACTTTTAATAAGTGCCAGTATCAATGTAAAAAAGTGACAGTATACTCACTAGCAATTTTTAACATTACCACTGACAATTAAGAAAAGTGCCAGTTTCATGTTTATAAAACGCGAGCATAAAATCACTGGCTATTTGTAATGTTAACACTGGGCATTTATCATGGTTGCCAGTATTTACCAAAATGCCACCCCTTGTTTCGAAGTATAATTGCCGGTGTCTTTGAAAAACACGTTTTTCCTTAGCTTAAGGAAAAACGCATTTTTTGTAAGACCAACTCCTTTAAAAGTGTTTTTATAAAAGTTTTCTTGCTACAATCAAATGCTAATATTAGTTTTTTTTTATAACTAATTTGTGTATAAGGATTTTGAGTGATCGATTGTGATATACAAAATCCGACTTTTGAAGAATATAATCTAGGTTTGCAAAGTGATTTCTTACCGAAATTGTAGACTCAATATTCCAAGGGTTTTAATGGGTTCTTCGAATATTACGCGGACTTTGCAGAAAGTGTAATATTTGGAGAATACTAAATTGTAGGACAATTTTACTTTCGTGAATGAATCTCCAACATTGATTGATAATATTATTAGCTTTGCATATTGATGATATACACGTGAATCCAATTCATAGAAAATTTCCTCCATATTTATATCCATTTATTTATATTTGTTTGATTAATTAGTTTATTTTTCTTTTTTGTTAATTAGTTTAATAATTCAAAACCAAAATCTTTTATTTTATGTTAGTTTATTTTACTGCTATTTAAATTACTATCTTTCACAAGTCTCTGTGGGATCGACCCTCGCTTTCGCGCGTTACTACTACGATAACTAATTAGTGCGCTTGCTAGGTATTTTATTACAAGTAGAGATTTTCTCTTTCAAGTTTTTGGCGCCGTTGCTGGGGACTTGTTTAGATAGTTAGTAGTATAATTAATAGCGTGAATATTTGTATTTTTTTTAAAAAAAAGGTATGCTTGTCCACCTAGAACATATTTTCCAGAGTATTCTTCATAGGTATAAGTAGTGAACTCCTTCCAGCCATGAGAATCTCAATTTGATTATTACCACAACTTTAGTAATCAAGGGTTTGAAGATCGTTCAAATATGACTTGGAACAATTATGGGTCATCATATAAACCACTTTATGATCCACCTATTGATATGCAACGTTGGGGGAATGTTAATGAAAAGATGAGATTAGAAGAGGGAGATCGAAAAATGGACTGAAGCATCATTAAAAAGGATAGATGCGCATGTTAACTATATAATAGAGGCCTTGCGGAATAACGAGCCATGTTACAATAGTGATCCACCACCATAACAACCGGAATAGCAACCTTCAACCCTGATTTGGTTTTTGAACGATGAAGGGGAAGCGTGTGTCTGGGATCTCACTTTTGGGCCACGTTATGTTAGCAATCCACCACCACAACCTGAAGAGCGACCTTGGGAGGAAGCAAAGGATAATTTTGTCTATGAAATCTTAAATATTGACTCTCAAGAGGGATCCTCTTGTGATAATTCAAATGGGTGTGTTGAGAAGGTGGATATTGAAGAACAAACTTTGTCCAAAGTATCAAGTTGGTGTATAGAAAAAGCAGAGGAAGAAAAGAAGGTAGAGAAATCATGGCATGAGATAGCCATCCAGGAACTTGAATTTGCCTTATATGGTGGTGAGAAGCGGGATAGTGATGAGGTTCACTTTGTGGATGAGACCTTTCAAACCATTATCAATCGCAATGAAAGCTTGGTCATCCTTATGGTACCCTCTCCCTCTTGTGATGGTGGACAAAGTGGATAAAGGCCACAAGTGGAAAAGCCCAAGAAACATAAATGTCAGAAATTCTCATTAGTGCTAAATGCTATGATAAAGAGGGGAATATATGGGCATTGATCTGAAGATAAAGACCCGCGACAATAAAAAGTGGACAAAGGAAGGAAAGTCAAGTCCAAATGGCCACCGTCGGGCTAACGACGTTAAACAATTGCGCTTGTGGGAGGCAATCCACTAGGTACGTTTTATTTATTGTCATTTATTGTTTTATTGGGTTATGCCATCCTTTGAACCCAAAACATATTTTAGTTCCTTATGTTATGAGGACATATCATTAATTGAGTTTGGGGTAAGCATCTCTCCGAGTTTGTGGTTTATAGGGGAGTGTATATAGTTGTCACCCTAAAAAAAAAAATTAAAAATTTTGTTCTTATTATATGTTGGGCTATTAGCCATGGTTGGTGATGATCCGAGGGTTGTTTGTATTAGCCGTCGCGGGTGCCATTGTTTTACCTAGAGTTGGGATCGCATTATCACTATTAAAGGTATGATTTCACCACCTCTCACTTATATTATTCTCACGATCATGTAACCAACTTCGGAATAATTTATGGAATAACTTGGTATATGCTCGGGGACCCTAGAACATTGTTGCACGGTTGTCAATAACAAGTCAATAGGTTATCTAGTATTTATGACATTTATTTCTAAACCTTTTTTCTTGGCCTTGTTTTGTCTATCTAGTCACTTAAATAAAATCGTCGCTAGAACACCCCTTTGAGCCTAATAATGAATGAAAGAATGGCACATTAAGACTGTCGTTCACTTTCTTTTGACACCCGATTTCCTACCCTTTTTCATTAAGAATAGGTTAGACCCACCTTGATGAGGAAGTGGACTAGGGAATGATGGGAATTTATGGTTCGAAATTGGGAGAATGATTGAAGAGGCTGTGTAACGAAAGAAAGGGACAAGTACATAAATATTGTGATTATTGTTTATAGTGTGCAATATCTGTAAAAAGTACACTTTTATTATATGTACACTCCAGAGTTATATCAAGCAAGTTGGTGGGTTAAAAAAGAGAGAATAATGCTTGTCCTCTTAATTTGTTAAAGTGATGATTGAGAAAGGCAGAAGGAATAAAGAATATTTCTCCCCATATAATTATACGAAAGTTCAAGTTTGAGGGTGAGACAGTGTGGGAATTGGAGGAGCGGAGAGTTATATTTATTGTGAGGATATACATATAATTTAGAAGACTTCTTAGTACACTTTCTTAATTTTGTATGTCCTTACATTCGTTTGTAACCGTGAACCTAACCTTGCACGCTTGTTGTGCTTAAAATTCTATGCCATATTTTCGTTCAATATCAGTAACCGGGTTAACAACTGTGTATACATGCTTATGAGTGTCCTTAATTGGGTTACGTGTATCATCATCATCATAAATTGTGGATTTAGAGCATTAACTAAAGTGATCCCATAAACTAATCTTATTTTGTCCGCATTGATTACCAACATCACCCATCCTATCATGCTCCAGTGGAAAATTGTGAGTTATTAGTGTGTATGCATTTGCAATTTGGTATTATGGTGGTACTTTATTGATGGAACTTATTGTGAGGTTCTTAGACTGTTGGCTAATACTCCCATATTTAATGAGAACATCCCAAAAATATTTCTTTTAAGTTTTTGATAGTAGTTTTATTTTTGTTTTGTTTTACTCGAGGACGAGCAAAAGATAAGTTTGGGGGTATTTGATGGATGTGTTTTTACCTATCCATATGATATGCTTATATGACTTATTTAATTCTCAACCTTGGGTGTTTTAACATTTTTTGGAGTGTTTATGAGTATAGGGAAAAGGAGAAAGATTGCCGGATTAATGGACTTTAAAGTGCGAAAAGGAACAAGAAAGAACGGATCAGAAAATAAAAATAAAAGATGTAACCATTGTTTAACCAATTCCATTGGATATTACTCGAAAAAAGCTTTTCAACGATAGTTGGCACGTCCAAATCGAAGTTCGTATGAAGAAGTTATAACCTCCGGAAGTTCAGCTGAAAAAGGTACAAGTCGCAGTGCATAAGGTGCGATCGTACACCTTACTATTGTGTGCCCGCACATACACCAGATCTAAGCCCAAAAACCTCCCAGATTCAATGGGCGCTTGCACAGTATTTTCTGGGTGGCCTCATAGTCCAGGGACCTTTCTGGAATTTCCAAATTTTGGAGGGCTTTTCTAGAATTTCCAAAATTTGAAGGGATTTCTGGAAATATCAAAAATTTTAGGGACCATAGAGGAATTTCATAATTCAGCTTGAAGAGCCTAAAAAGATGTCCAAATCTTGGAGGAAAAGGAAGATCTTGACTTGTTTGGTTAAGATTTTATTCTTGTTTCCTAATCCTTTATTTTTCTTATTATTTTACAACTCCTTTTAAGTTTAGATTTGTTTTTTTTTTTTTTCTATAAATACTAGCCTAGATTAATTGTAATAGGCATCCATAATTCTACCCTTCTTCCATATTAATTCTAGAGATTATTTCTTTGTTTATGAAGACTTAATTTCGCCATCTATGGATTGGAGGTAACATGTATTATTATTGATCTTTTTGTTGGGTTCTTTAAAAGTGTTTTTATAAAACTTTTCTTGCTACAATCTAATACTAAGATTAGATTTTTTTTTTAAAAACTAATTTGTGTATAAATATTTCGAGTGATCGATTGAGATATACAAAGTCTGACTTTTGAAGAATATAATCTAGGTTTGCAAAGTGATTTCTTACCGAAATTGTAGACTCATTATTCCTAGGGTTTTATGGGTTCTTCGAATATTACGCGAACTTTGCAGAAAGTGTAATATTTGGAGAATACTAAATTGTAGGACGTGTGAACGCCCAATTTTACTTTCGTGAATGAATCCCCAACATTGATTGATAATATTATTAGCTTTGCATATTGATGATATACATGTGAATCCAATACATAGAAAATTTCCTCCATATTTCTATCCATTTATTTATATTTGTTTGATTAATTAGTTTAATAATTCAAAACCAAAATATTTTATTTTATGTAAGTTTATTTTACTACTATTTAATTACTATCTTTCACAAGTTTCTCTGTGGGATCGACCCTCACTTTCGCTCGTTACTACTACGGTAACTAGTGCGCTTGCTAGGTATTTTATTACAAGTGGAGTTTTTCTCTATCATTGCTCATCTGTGCTTGCAATAGAAAAATTTGTGGATCTTAATCAGAAGTTCATTCAGTATTCGTTGGTGATTCAAGAACACATCTCGAATGGTTAGGTGTCTAGTATTTGCATTTGAAGTTAGAGATCTGAAGCTAGTGTTTTGTGATAAGAAGTTAGCTATTTGGTATAATCTGAAGATCCAACATCAACTGTAGACTATTTTATTCATCTAGAGGTAGATATAATCTGTAGGCAATAATCAGGTTAGATCTTAAGGTTTTACATTTGACTCCGCTTTTAAATAATCTGAGTCTATTGTTGCACTGGCGAATAATGACAGTCTGTATGAGGATTATGCCTTAGTGATTGAAGAAAAAACATGGAAGAAGGATGCATGGGTTCTTGATTTTGAGCCTTCTTATCACATTGTGTTCGCACAGAGAGTGGTTAGAAGCTTACGATCTAAAGGATGGTGGCGACGTTCATATGGCTAATGGGACAATCTGCAAGGTGTTGGCATGAGCTCTATAAGGTGTGGGCTTCTGGTGGTAAATTTAGCACATTTAACAAGGTCAGCATGTTCTAAGAGTAACTAAGAATCTAATATTGCTTAGACGGCTGAACAAGAAAGGTTACAATTGCAAAGGTGAAGGTGGAGCTCTGAATGTCTATTGGGGTTCAGATGTGATTCTAAGTGGGGAAAAACGAAGTTGCTTGTACATCTTCCAAGGGTCTATGCTTTCTGATTTGGGTGAGAGTGTTGGTATACTGGTGGACCAACGAGTTACTCTAGGTGGGAGTACACCAGGCAAACCACAGTTGGAAGACCGACACACACCAGTTTTGATCTGAGAAATGAAGATAGGACCAAAGAGAAACTGGTGGACGCTGCTAATGATATTGTTACTTCATGTGTTTTGGTTGGCAAGATACAATGTCGTTCGGATTTGTCAAATCTGAAATTCTGTTAGTTGCTTGTTGCATCAATTCTGAGTGCCCGTAGGCGCACATCTGAGTGTCCAGTGTGATACGTCTGAATGTCCAAAGGAAAAGTATATTTGCCTGATGAGGCAAATTTTGAGTGTCTCGAAGGCATGTCTGTTTACTTACTGTAGCAAGTCTGGTGTTGATGAATTGTATACTCATCTATTGGGTATTTTCTAGGTTTATTCTAGCGAAATTTTTGTGTTTGTGTATTTTGATAGTTGTTTTAGTGTTTTTGTGAAAGACATGGTGAACAAGAGGAAAGTGCAAAATCTAGACCAAACATTGTGAAATTTTGATCTCTAGGGGTTTTAACTGGAAATTACAAAGTTAAGGATTGAAATGCTGAACCTGAGGGACCAATCTGCAGTGAATTATAAGTTAAAAAATCTGCTGTGAAATGTCTGAATGTTGATGGGCTTTTCTGGAATTTACGGAAATTGGAGGGCTAGACTGGATTTACCAATATGCCGAGGACCTTATGGAAATCGAAATCCAGCTTGCAAAGGAAACTTTCTGCTATGCATGAACGACTTTGGGCCACGTTTTCAGATTCTTTTTTATTTTATTTTGACTTTATATTTCCTAGTATAAAAAGGATGCTTTTATTAAGTTTAATAAGGGTCAGCAAGTAGGGTGGATGGTAGGTGATTGGTAGGTATACCAAGTATATTTTGCTTGTACCGTGTACCAATCAAGTATGATTTTGGTACAAAAAATATTTACCAGTACCAACCTCTAAAGTTGTATACCAGTTTATTGGTAAGGTTGGTATCGGTGGTACGGTTGGTACTCGATATATACCAAATGTAGATGAAGACAAAAAAGTTGCATTTTTTTTTGTAAGACTTTTTTGTCTAGTATAAAAATTACATTATAACATAAAAATATATATCTCAAATACAAATTATAAAGTTTTGAAACTAAAGAAAATAGAACAACTGAAGTTTTGAAAACTAAACAATACAGTGACTTTATATAATATTCACCACGACTCAAAACCAAAAGATTACAATAAGGTAGTTTGAATTTTTTCCTAAATTGTAGTAAAGTAACTTGAGGTTAGAAAAAGGAAATCAATGTTTTGATACTCTATTCGTCTCAAAATACTTTAGTTTTAGAACACGTATTAAAAAAATTCAATAAATATAAAAGACCAAACTACCTTTTGAATATTTTAAGTACGTAGACAATTAGACGAAGTATTATTTGTGTTGTGTGTGTGTCTATATATATATATATATATATATATATATATATATATATATATATAAAGTTGGTACATGGTATACCAATCAAAGTCGATATTGTTATACCGTGTACCAACCAATTAGACAAAAACGGTACGGTACTACCTACCAAAAGTTCGGTATACCGACTTCTTTATACCAATTATAATTGGTACGGTTGGTATACGAGTTGGTTGGTACGGACGAGTACAATTTGCCACCCCTATCAGCAAGTATTATTGGGAGCCACACTTTATTACTTTCTCGTTCAATTTTAAGCCTTCTTCTTCATCAAATATTATGGTTCATTATTTTATAATGAACTAATTTTCTATTCTACGGATTGGAGGTAACAAGTATCAACTCTTGATTAATTGTGCTTAATTTTTATTAGATTAATTCATTGTTAGGTTTATCAAAAGTGCTTCTATTTTTCCTCATTCTTTTATGTTCAATAGTCATGAATATTGTGCATGATTGATGTTTAGTTGATGTGATTAATTGTATGTGAGTGGGTTAATTGCATATAAGCCATTCTTTGGTAATTGAATCTTGTTGAGTGGCTTGCGCCCGATCTAGGATTCAAGTTCATATATTATTGTGTTTTTTAAGGGATTATTTGTGTGTTGTGTGGACTTTACGGAAAACATAACAACAAAAGAAATTACGATCTTAACTTTGCAGGACAGATTATTACATTAGTGATGAACACCCAACAACAATTAACATAATTAGGGAATTTGATCATAGGGAAGATACTTGTGAACCCAATCTGTAGGTTTTCTCTCATATTTATATATGCTTCAATTGCTCTTTTATTTAATTTATTTATTAATTAATAAATCTCAAAATCAAATCTATTTATTTTACACTTTCAAATTGCTATTTCTCCAATCTAGTCCTTTGTGGTTTGACACGCTGCTTTACATATACTACACTGGTAACTTATGCACTTGCGAGGGTAAATTTAAGACATCAGGTGTACACAAATTTTGTTGTCCAGGGGAAAAGTATGGTGTCTATGACAAAAGACAAATCTGAGGCAGAGGTTAAAAAATCTGTTCCGGTACAAAGATACAGTTCAAGATAAAGATGTTCTAAGTTCATTGTTTTTTTTTGTTGCTATGGAGGATTCAAGTCAATGTGGATATTTGTTGGGAATGAATCGTGCCTTGAATCGAGCTTTGAAAATCGGTTGGCGGAGCCAAGCGGCCCAGGGCGGCTCCATAAGCAGGGCCAAGATGAAAAGAGGCGGGCGCTCGGCTTTCAGGATGGTCGATCTGCAAAGAGGCCAAGCAGACAAAGGAGGCCACATAGGGAAGTCTATGCCCACAAAGGTGTGCGCTTAGCCTTAGTCTATGCCCACAAAGGAAGGTGCTTAGCCTCGGTTTTTTGAGTAAGTTGGCCGGCTCTGAGCTAGGGTTTTGAAAACCCTAATTTGCAGGTTATACTTAGTATAGATACTCGTAAGTTTTCATCATTGTCTATATATAGAGAGAAGAGTAGTTTCAAATCAGTAATTCTATATCTAGGTTCTTCACAGTCAGAATTTTTTGTGATCAATAATTTATGCACTTGATTAGTTAGGTTTGTATCTGTGATTGCCATAGTAGAAATGTTTTCCCTCCGTCCGTAAACATAGCCAATAGGTTGTTGGTGAATCACGTTATAATAGATGTTCTTGTTAATCATGTTTGTTATTTGAGGATTTTACCTATACATCATTTGGTCAAAGGAAAACAACCATTAAGGACGGACATTTCAAAACTAACCAAAAAGTCCTTAGTATTTTTTGGACATGAGTGCCCCTAGTCTCCTTCCAACTTCATTCCAGCACTTTTTTCTTTTGTCTTTCTTCTCTTTTTAACTCAAAAATATTAAAAGGTAATATAACTAATATGTAACGACTCGAAATTTCACATAACTTAATATTCCATAAAAAACCAATATATTACAACTAAATGATACTATTAATTTGTATCATTTAGTTGTAATATATTGATTTTTTTTTTGTTTTTTTAATGGAATATTAAGTTATGAGAAATTTCGGGTCGTTTACAGAATGCTAAAAAAAAAAAACCGAAACCAGCATATTAATCGTATCATTAAAACGAATTAAACGAGCGCACGAGTAATTTTTTTTTTTTTTTTAGTTTTCACTTCTTAAAATATGGGACACACATTTCTCAGTTGTTAGTATAATAACTGGGACATGCGTTTCTCAGTTGTTCGTATGATAATTGAGATATGCATTTCTCAGTTGTTAGTATAATAACCGAGACATCCATTTCATAGTTGTTCACACATGAGTTAAGTATAATAACTGAGATATGCATTTCACAGTTGTTCACACATTTGTTGAAAATAATAATTGATATGCATTTCACAGTTGTTAACACTTGAGTTTGAGTATTATAATTGGGACATGCATTTTACAGTTTTTCACATGAGTTGAAAATAATAATTGATATATACATGGATTTTACAGTTGTTTACACATGGGTTTGAGTATTATAATTGGGACATGCATTTCAAAGTTGTTCACACATGAGTTACGTATAATATTAGAACCCCAGTTTCTAAACAAGGGGTTTTGACAAAGAATTAATCAAAGCCAAATGTTAAAAACATTTGACACTCTCAATCAACATCTCTTTCAAAGATTATTAGCTCTATTCAAATGAAGAAACAATGATGAAACAATCCTAAGTAAGGTCTACTATCTTGGTTACTCATGTCAGTCGAGATAGCAGCCTTACCCAAGATAATAAACCTCAGTCTACATGACATGGCATGCTAACTCACATTCTCAGTCAAAGTCAAACCTGATCCAACACTGTTCATGGATACAATTTAAGTCAAAGATAGTAGACTTGTTGGGTTTTGATGCATCATGCGCAGCGTAATAATAACATAAGATCAAACACCCATGAGCCCGGATCCGTTCATGTTGATTAAATTAAATACAAGATGAAAGAAACTAACCCTTGAAGATCGCATCCATGAATATAGACTTTGAGGTGCTAAAGCAAACACCCTCTATCGGTATCGACACGTCGAACGAACTCAAGAACACCTTCTTGATTGATTGCTAGATCCAAGGCTTGATGAAGAAATGATTTCTTCGTAGGAATTATTTTGCTCTTTGATTATTGAGTTTTGATGATTCTAAATCTCAAAACTAATAATCCTACCTCTCTGTATTTTATTATTTTTAAAACAATGTGTTATGATTTCTAAAATCAACATTAGATGCTGTCAAACCCGGCTGCATATATTTATATGAGGGTTTGACCTAATTCCGTTTGGGCTTGGGTTTCCTTGTCACACAAGAAAACTGCACAAACTGTCTAGAATCGGGGAAGGCGGCCGTGCGGTTCATCAGGAGCTATACGCCACCTTTGGAGCATAACGGTGGCAATTCCCAATTTCTAGATTTTTAGTCTTTTTCCAATCTGTTCTATTGTGTGTGACCCAATAGGATTATACTAAGTTAGCAACGAGTCCGAATCATTTAGAATCCGTAAGTCATAAGCGGACTCTAGCAAGCCATTATGACTACCCAATTAGTATAACTTTGAAAGTCCAAAGTTACCTTATAGAACATATCACAATCCCTTTGTCACGCGATATCGTATTTGACATAAGTCATGGTCCACGTCAACTTATGTTGTCCAATGCTTTCTCGATCTTGAGTAGATTGATATGAGCAAATGACATTGAACACATCAATTCATTTGGGCATGGCCATGAACTATCATCAATCTCACTCATCGAGTGGCCAAGCAGATATTTCTCTTGAGAGAAGGACAAATCCCATCTTGACTTATTATTCTTCCCTAGAAGAATTCGATTATGCCAATCATAACCTTTATAAGCACCCCGTTAAGGGTAGCGTTTGAGTACATCAAACATAATGTTCATCATGTGGATGACCATGATAATCTCAGGTTTAAGGATTTAAATGGTATAACTATTATGAGATTTAATTATGACATTTGACCATGACATATATCTCATAACGGGTCTATCCAGTATCTTGTTCTCTAACAAGTTTAATCCACATCCTATGCACCATAATCATCATATGATTATCCATTAAACTCATGCTAGCCCTTCATAAGTTCTAGGGACAATGATTATTATAATAAACATGCAAAAGATATAATAATCAAGTTTGTTATCTCTTATAACAATGAAGCTATGATGTAACGCATAGGCCTTTCTCAAGGGCCTAGGGCATAATATCCAACAATATCCCATTTGCACTAGGCCCAATCAACATGCATCCAATGCCCATTGAGCTAGTCATGATCTCCATCATTTTTGCAAGTGAGCTTATGTAAGATGATTATACTTGTTATCATCATATGGTATTTTGCATATTTTGACATCTCCCATCTTTGACGATTTCTCGAATAAAATAGAGACTTCTAAGTATATGTTTCGATAAGATATTAGTCCCTTTATTTGTGCAATAATTATTATTGTCACAATGAAGGTCCATTAAATTAGTGATACTAGAAACAATTTCTAGTTTACTAATTAGTATCTTGATCCAAGCTTTTTTAGTTGTACCCTATGCCACTAAATACTCAACCTTTTGTAGAATAATAATGGTGTATTTAGAACTCTTCTAACATCATTATTAAACGTAAACATGTATTTGTACTGCGACAATTATCTTTGTTGGTTTATAAGAGTGCATCTATATCATATTATATTCCATCAAAGATTAAGAATGCATCATTTAGTTCCTTTTCAAGAACATAAGGGTGTTTCTTATCTAGTGACTATCACTAGGATCCGATTGGTATCATCTCATCATACTCCAAGTATATGAGACATCCGGTCTTAGTACAACTATATGGCTTACATGATAGATCCAATTGCTAAAGCAAGTGGAATCCTAATCATGTATTCTTACTCATTAGTCTTCCAATAAGACTAAATCTTGTTAAGACTAATGCCATTAGACTTTGCAAGTAACCTCTCTAAGAGTCTTGCGTAGTGAACTTTTTCACTATCTTGTTTGTATTAGTACTTTGACTTCAGCCAGTCATCCTTTTAGATTTATCTCCATAAATCAATCCAAGGATATAGGCGGCTTTATCCAAGTCTTTCATCTAGAAACTCTTTCAAAAGGAATTATATGTCAACCACATATATTAGGAATGATATTACGCTCTCACTAAATTTATTGTAATCACAAGTTTCATCTTTGATTCATTCAAACTCTTTTGAATACTACATCAAAATGAAAATTTTACTCCTAGTCGTTTGCTTCAATCCATCTTATGGATTTCTGCAACTTGCATATTTTATTAGAATCTTACGGATTAACAAAATTTTTAGGTTGTATCAAACACATCCTAAAGTATGTTCCTGTTAAGGAATGCTGTTTTGACATCCATTTGTCATATTTCATATTCAAAATATGAGGTCATGACAATTTTAATTCTAATATCCTTAAGCATGACTGTATGAAACAAAGTTTTATCATAATCAATATTATGAATTAACTTTACTCAATTAGTCGTGCTTTATCAATATGCACTTTATAATTCATGCCAGTTTTCTCCTAGAAAACATTCTTTTCTACCTTATGGTTTTTAAGCCTTCGGGTAGAACATTCAAGTTCCAAACTTGATTATCATATACATGGATTGTATTCTAGATTTCATGACTCCAAGTCATTGATCTAAAATCTGGAGCGGACATTGCATCTTGATAGGTAATAGGTCAATCATTCTTAATGATATCTTCTTTATTACTTTCTATTACGAGAAATCAATATTTTTATAGATAGTATCTTATCATATATGCAAAGTACTTGTGAATACTTCAATGAATTTCCAAAACTCATTGTGAAACTTTGTTCAACTTTCATCTTAGGTTCTATGTCATTTTCTGGGTCTCGAACTCTTCGAGATACATTTTACTCCCACTAGTTATTTAGAGATAAACGATTTATCTAGAAAGTTCTACTTAGAGTAACAATCGATTTGTACTCTAAAGGGTGTAAAATTAATATATTTAAGATATCCCATGAAAATACATTTAGTAGATTTAAGTGTGATTTTGTCCAAGACAATATTTTTCACAAAAGTGTCACAACTTAAATCATTATGAAAGAGAAACCAGGTTTTCTTTCATTCCATATCTAATATGGTATCAGTCGAACCTCATTAGATGAAACTCAAATTAGTGTAAGCGCAGCTGTTTCCAGCACATAATCCAGAAGGTTAATTAAAGATCAATTTGACTTATTATGAGATGAAAAATAGCAGTTTGTTGACAATATGTAAACTTCTGGGTCAGGGTCCGTACGGCTTCAGATTAGGCGTACACCTGAGATTCAGCTGTACGGATCTTCTTTCCAGATTCAGTTTTTCTTATTGTGCAGACTTTCTGCCGAATTCACATCAAGTCCATGGCTCAAATATTCATTACTTTGATCAGATCAGAGTATATTAATACTTTTGCCATCAGGTATTGAAATCCTTTCTAGCATTGTAAACTTAATAAACTCGATACATCAATGTATTAGTTCAAAAGAGTACTCCCTTTTACTACCAATAGTAAAAGGTGTCTTGATCAATTTCCAAGATTCACATATATCACATGATTTGAAATAATGTAAATTTAAAAGTCCGTCCCATGGAATTTTAAATATGTGTTTCTTATCATTTGATATAGACATCAATGCTTTTAAGAATGTAACGATTACATCCTCATATTTTAATTTCTATTATTTATGTTATAATTATTATTTTGTTCTTCCTAGATAAGGATATTAAGTCCCATTATATGATTATCAATACAATAAAGCAAATCATATTTAATGGAGTACTTCCTTATTCAAAATAAAAATTATCCATTATCTTTCAATGAAGAAACCACAATAATATTTCTACTTAAAGTAGGAACATAATACCATTTGTTCAGAACAAACATGAACCTACTAGGTGAAGACACTTCGCAAGTCCCTATGATTAATGTTGCAACCATTGCATCATTATCAACACATAGGTTAATCTTTTCCTTTCTTAAGTAGTCATTCTATTTCTCAAGTCTTACACATTTATATAAATGTGGGATCCATATCCGGTATCTAATACCCAAAAACTTAGAATTAGAAGATAACATAAATGCTTGAAGCGGTAGTCCTACTACCCTTCCTTTTGATCTTTTAATTCAAATTGTAATTTCTCCTATGGTCAATCACATTGCCATGGGAGCAATTACATCCTCAAGATTTTAGGTTTTAGCCATAAATATTTCCTTTAGGCTTAGCACGCTTATGAATTAATATCAAGTTCGTTTGTTAGTTTCAAACTAACTTGATTACCAAGCCTTTTAAGGTAATTAATATGTCTCTTCATGTTCAAAACATGAGAACTTATTAACATACCTTTCAGTCATCATATGAATGTTAGACTCTAATCAATCTCAAACTTCTCTTGCCTTTCTTGCTTGTAGAAATGCTTCCTACGGAATTGCTTATCACAAAAGCATCCTTATGTTTCAGATACTTCTTAAGTTTTAAACATATGGTAGCAAGTTGTAAGACAATTGACATTCATAGAATCATCAACATGTTTATAATATATGTCTTTGTCTAGATTTTAAGGCATTAGGTTTCTTAGGAATAAGATTTATTAAGAATGCATAACTTCCGCTCTTGCTTAAGAACAATTCTTAAGCTCATGACTAGGTCAAGGAAGTTAATCTGATTATCTTTAAGTGGGGACTATCGCAGTAATTATACACAACTAAAGTTTAAGACATTCTATAAAATATGCAAATAATTATATACCTACATTTCATACCATTATCATTTAGAGATATTTAATGTATTTCGCAAATACTCTCACTAAATTATACAACTTCAAATACAACAATTGTATAATATAATTTATGTGGGCAAAGATCTAATTTTAATTTAATTTCAAGTTCGCTTTGGTGATACTGTTCAAAATTAAATTAATTAGGTAGATAACTCCTTATCAATCATATCATATATGACTCTTAGATCTTTTATGGGATTTGGACATCTTATATCACAACATGTTTTAATCCCATCTTGTGCCTTAGGCCTAAAAATTTATCTTTTGATAGCCTAATTAAGTCAAACCACTTTAAACGCATATGAACCACTCTTTCACTCATCATGTTCATAAAAGGATAGAGTTAATGCACCTCGCTTTGGCATAGCCCACATAAAACTACTCGTGTCACATGTGTTTTAATTATGGATTGGCACAAGACTTAAGTTTTATGAAGGTTTATTTACATAGATACATGCATCATATATTTAATTATGTCAAACATAATATAATATAGTCTTTGCATAATGTATGTTAACCAATCAAATTAATTAACAGAAGCAAAATCTAGTGATTTAATTATGAAGCAAAATTATGGGGACGAAATCTAAATCCTCTGTAAACAATTTACAGATTGGATATTTCATTCGTATTCCCATGTAAGCCTGCCATTGGTCCATACAATGAATTAATCTAAATTCAGTTCCCTTCTCTGCAAACAATTTGCACTTTGTTTATAGGGATAAATTCTAAAACTTTTGAATCCGCAGAACATCTATAAATTGAGAGCATAAAGCGTATGACCGAAACTAAGCCAAGAGGTATCCACATTTTAGGACTAAGATCAAGAAACCAAGTAATTATTCCATACGGCCGAAACTAAGCCGAGAGGCATCCACATTTCCGTTTGGAAAAGTAACCTGTTTCAAGATCATTCATTGTCTCATCAATTTCATAAACTACAGCAATTCTGAAATCTTCAGAATTCTGATATCTGCAATTTTCTAGATTAAATCATATTTCAGAAAACACGGTTTCGAAAACCTACCATCTGAAACCAGATTCAGTTCCTGATTCGAATTCTGTAAGCAATTTACAGAACAATCAGAAAACCAGAAAAAAAACCAAATCTCTCAGGAAACCTAGGGCACCGTACGGCCGCATAGGAGTCGTACGGTGCCCTTCTCCAGATTCTCAGATTTCCAGAATTTCTTAAATTCGATCAATTCCATTATCGTGTTCATGCATTAATCAGATTAAACCAACACGAATTTACAGATTATGAATTTATATAGATCTAATCAATATCATGAATAAACAATTTATTGCATATACAAATTAGATCTAAATTATCAATACACATAATCCAATTATTTATTGATAACCCTAATATGAAATTATTCATATAGATCACATCAATATAATAATCACATAATCCCCATATTCATGCTCATAAACCATAATCACACATTCATCTTATTATCATGCAATTCATATAATCAAATTAAACAATTTTAAACATGATATATTAAAATAATCAATGATGAACGGGGATCTGATACCACTGTTGGGTTTTGATGCATCATGCGCAGTGGAATAATAACATAATATCAAACACCCATGAGCCCGGATCCATCCATGTTGATTAAATTAAATACAAGATGAAAGAAACTAACCTTTGAAGATCACATCCATGAACACGGACTTTAAGGTGCTAAAGAAAACACCCTCTATCGGTATCCACACGCCGAACGGACTCAAGAACACCTTCTTGATTGATTGCTAGATCCAAGGCTTGATGAAGAAACGATTTCTTCGTAGGAATTATTTTGCTCTTTGATTATTGAGTTTTGATGATTCTAAATCTCAAAACTAATTATGATTTCGAAAATCAACATTAGAGGCTATCAAACTCGCCTGCATATATTTATATGAGGGTTTAACCTAATTCCAGTTGGGCTCGGGTTTCCTTGTCACACAAGAAAACTAAACAAACTACCCAGAATCGGGGAAGGCGGCCATAGCCGTACGCCACCTTTGGATCCGTACGATGGCAATTCCCAATTTCCAGATTTTCAGTCTTTTTCCAATCCGTTCTATTGTGTGTGACCCAATAGGATTATACTAAGTTGACAACGAGTCCAAACCATTCAGAACCCCTAAGTCATAAGCGGACTCTAGCAAGCCATTATGACTACCCAATTAGTATAACTTTGAAAGTCTAAAGTTACCTTATAGAACATATCACAATCCCTTTGTCACTCGATATCGTATTGGACATAAGTCATGGTCCACGTCAACTTATGTTGTCCAATGCTTTCTTGATCTTGAGTAGATTGATATGAGCAAATGACATTGAACACATCCATTCATTTGGGCATGGCCATGAACTATCATCAATCTCACTCATCGAGTGGCCAAGAAGATATCTCTCTTAAGAGAGGGACAAATCCCATCTTGACTTATCATTCTTCCCTACAGGAATCCGATTAAGCCAATCGTAACCTTTATAACCACCCGGTTAAGGGTAGCGTTTGAGTACGTCAAACATAATGTTCATCATGTGGAAGACCATGATAATCTCAGGTCTAAGGATTCAAATGGTATGACTATTATGAGATTTAATTATGACATTTGAGCATGCATAAATCTTATAACGGGTCTATCCAGTACCTTGTTTTCCAATAAGTACCCATAAGTTTAATCCGCATCCTATACACCATAATCATCATATGATTATCCATTAAACTCATGCTAGCCCTTCATAAGTGCTAGGGACAATGATTATTATAATAAACATGCAAATGATATAATAATCGGGTTTGTTATCTCTTATAACAATGAAGCTATGATGTAACGTATAGGCATTTCTCAAGGTTCTAGGGCATAATATCGAACAAGACTGACACTCTCAAAATCCAAGGTGCTTAAGACTGTTGGAAACCAAAGAATACAAAATAAAGACCTATAAAAAGTCATCTCCTTCACTGAAGATACACACCTATACTTGCACATCTAAAACCTTTCAAAAAATCTTTTAAGCAAACCTTTGTAAAAGCACACCTATCGTTATAAATCTGTGCTCTTAGCCGATCCTAAAAGAAATCTCACTTAGCTACAATTAGAGTAATAAAAAAAATCACAAAATCTTCACATTTGTGAACCTTTTGTTTTTCTTTTTAGTTCTTTGAAACAAGCACAACTTAGTTAGTGAAGCTAATTAAGTTGGAAAATTCTGAGGGAATTTTCCTTGCAATTTATTGTAATTACTTGACGAAGGATTATAGTGGATTTCCTCTTAATTGTTGAGGACAGTGAGGCGTGGATGTAAGAGAGTTGCTTTACTCCGAACCACATTATATCGTTATGGTTGTCTCTTCCTTTCTTACACTTATCACACAATCCATTCACTTTTTCTGAACTCTCTTAGTTTCTCTTTTGATACTTAAATATTTCCGCTGCAAAAACTCACACACTGCACCGTAAGATAGTCGACATATCTTAAAGATAGTAGACCTCTTATGCACTAATTTTTACTTGTTTTAGTGCAACAGTTTAAACAAACCCTTTCAATTGGTATTGGAGAATGGTTCTTAGGGACTTTAGTGTCTCTGAGCTTAACATCTAGTGAAGATGCTTGAATACCTTATTTGATCATCTTGGATTATTTCCTTATTTTTGGTAAGACGAAGCAAGGTCATGAGTTAGATACTCCTAAGGTAATTGTTAGAGGGAAGATTAATCATCTTCCTTGAGCTCGATGGCACTGACCGGCAAACTCGTTGGCACCTCTTTGTTAGAGACAATTATCCTACATCGGGAATTAACTAGCCAAGCATTGACTATATAAAGATCATGGACTACTTCTCCCATTGCTAATTGGTTTTGGGATGGAACCTCAGACTTTATTATGGTATCAGAGCTGGCCAGTTACACGTGCAGGCCCAACGGCCCATGATGTTGCTCCACGTCACCTGTAACAAGTCCACATTATAAGCCTAGGCAAAGCCCGGCTACATGCGAGGGGGCGTGTTAGAGACAATTATCCACATCATGAATTAACTAGCCAAGCATTGACAATATAAAGATCTTGGGCTACTTCTCCCATTGCCAATTGGTTTTGGGAACCTCAGATTTTATTACTCTTTTGGTGCAGCCCCTCATGCCCACCGACGGATTATGTTGGGCTTTGAATCACTATAATTTAGAAATTCCACTTGTGCTTAAATTTATTTATTTGATTATAAAGAATCATTTACTTCTTCTCGTTTGTAATTTTAGGAGAAGGAATTTGGACGCTCGACAGACTAGTGGAATCTTAAAGCTTAATCAAAGTCGAAGCAAGCTTGGATGCAAAAATAATATACACGGCATCAAGAACAAATTTAAGGGGGAACGGAACCCTTTAAGGCCCCAAATCACAATCAAAACAAACGAAGAAGAGCCACTTTTGAAGAAAAAGGAGTTGCTGGAAATTTGCAAAAAATCTACTCTTGCGCGCCTCACGAAAAAATTCATATCAAATTCTTCAAAGGTCTGATTGATAAACCGTTTGTTCTTGTGTATTCTACACACATAGGGATTTCTAAAAAGAAATATCTGAGAAGCTGAATCCTTATGAGCAGAAAATGACATCTATTTTAAATGGACAGCTGATACGGAAACCATGATAGCAGACCTAAATCTGGTTTGTCACCTTCCACGAAAATCACAATATCTCACTCTCCTAATGTCTAAATCTAAAACAAATTTTTTTATGAGTAAACTAGACTCATAGACCTATCCAGAACATAAGCCACAAAGCCTACAACCTTGTGAATCGAAACAGTTTATTCATCAAAGTTGACAAAAATTCTGGCCAAATTTTCTTGTACCAAATATGTTCAGTGTCATCTCTTTTTACTTATGGAGCTATGAAGCAAGCTATTAAGAGTTTTAAATGACCAATCATTCACCAAAAACGGAGAAATTGGTAGGTCCTAACAAAGTGTTTTGATGAAGATTGATCATTTAACAGGGCAAATCTAAATGGTCTAAATTGTAAAGAAAAATAGTTGCAAATGTTACCCAAGACCTCCTTCATATTTCCCAAGATTTTCAACAGTGATTTTCACCATCTTTAAAGGCTGCAAAATATTCAATATTAGACTCAATGGAATGTCAATTCAATGAGGAACAAGTCTATGCAATCGGATTTTTCATTGGAGCTTCCGGTGTAAAGATATATGCAAACTACTCAAATTGGGCATAAATGGAAAAGGTGGTCAAGTGTAAAAGACCATAGCTTCACATGGAATGTGGTCGCTAGTGAACAATATGTACGTTGAAATGAAGAAGAAATTCCAAGAAGACATATTTCCATGAAAGAAGGAATTAAATGTGCTGTAAATACTATTGACCAAAGACCAACATTGAAGACCACAACCACAACAAGACTTTCCAACGGCTATTTCTCCTTCTGTTTATAAATTGGAATGAAGTCTTCCAATTACTTGTGTGGAATACAACCAACATTAATTGAAGGTCGCAACCACAACAAGACTTTACAACGGCTATTTCTCCTTCTCTTTATAAATTGGAATGAAGTCTTCCAATTACTTGTGTGGAATACACCATGTTGTGAAAGCTTACACCATTTCTTTCTCAGTGTGTGCAATATACACGATTGCATACACAATCCTTTAACAAGCCAAGATCCAAATAACCCAACCCAAATTTGGTGTGTATAACCTAAATATACACCTATTCATATACCACACCAAATATACTTCAAACCTTCCAAACATTGAGAAGGAAACGTGGACCTAAGAAGAGGTTCCATTCGACAAATTCAAGTGTCAATCTAAGGAAGAACTACATCACATTTGTGAACCATTTTATTTTTCTTTTATGCTATGAAACTAGCATGCTTAATTATTGAGGCTAATTAAGTTGGAAAATTCTGAGGGGATTTTCTTAACAATTCATGTATTGTCTGAGTAAAGGGATTATAGTGGATTGTTTCCCATTTTGAGGACAATGAGGGTGGACGTAGGAGGTGTTGCTATACTCCGAACCATGTTTAAAATTCTTGTCTCTTTAAATTTCTTGTCTTGCGCTTTATTTTCCATCATATCACTTATGCTTTAACACGTTTTAATATTTTATTGTGTGATCATTAGGCAAGATAAAATTGACAATTGACATAGGAATATCTACGTTAGACAACAACTATAAGGTAATAGAAATTATCTATTCCGTTGCGCATAATTCCTACTTATTTTGGCCTTTAGAGTTCAAAAGAAAATAGTTACCTTTCAAGATAGTTGACATATATCTCAAAGATAGTGGACCTATCTCAAAGATAGTCGACCTACCTCAAAGATAGTAGACCTATCTCAAAGATAGTCGACCTTGTTTTCTCATTCATTTTAAACTATCAAGTATCATATTCTTATAACGGGACCTTTCATATAATAATTGAGACATGCATTTCCAGTTGTTCACACATGAGTTGAAAAATAATAATTGAAACATGAATTTTACTGTTGTTTACACATTAGTTTAGTATAATAACTGAGACATGCATTTCACAATTCTTCACACATGAGTTGAGTATAATAACTAAGACATGCATTTCACAATTGTTGACACATGAGTTTGAGTATTATTATTGGGACATGCATTTCTCAATTATTCACAATTGAGTTGAGTACAATGACAAGGACATTCATTTTTCAATTGTTCATAAATGGAGGACATCAATTTCTCAATTGTTCGCACACGAGTTTAGTATAATAACTATAAATTCATCTCTCAATTTTCACAACTGACACTCATTTTGACAGTTGTGTGTTGTCACAAGCTCTTTATAGAATTACGAAATCAACTTCAACATTGTTTCAAGCTAAACATTTACTTAATAAATGTAAAGAGACATCATGTGTGAAACATTTGATAACTCAATCTCGTAGTTGTTTAAAGTTAAAAAGTGAACATACTCTCATATGCATCTCGATAAATGACAAATTAACTTATATATTTTTTCTTTTATTATGTGAGTAAATGTTCAACGAAGAAGAATACTCTTACCCGCAAAAAAAAAAAGAGACACATGCTATTGGTTATCAAAAATTTGCAACAAATCATAAAAGGAACAATGATGTGGGTGTCAAAGTGGTAGAGTATTCCATTAAGGACCATGAGGTCTTGGGTTCAATCCCTAGTGGAGACAATTAATTTTGGGAGAACTTCAGTTTTGTCCATCGTATTTTGGGTCGTGTTTCACTTGTACCATCAAACTTTATTTTTTCATTTTTACCATCGTACTACAAACAATGGTGTCATTTTATACCAAATTCAATATTTTATACCAAAATTTGTTTCAATTTTACCATTGTACTACAAACAATGGTGTCGTTTTACACCCAAATTCGGTATGGAATAATTCCTTGAGGACCCTTAAGCCCAAATCATTTTCCATAAGAACCCAGGCCAGATCTAAAAGTCTACCTACACCCAAAGGCCAAATTAAAATTCCATAAAAACCCAAACCGACCACTAAGCCCACGAACACCACTCAGGCCCAAACCGTCCACCCGCTCCGAATATAGCCGCCGGATCCGGATCCAACTAACAGCCCCCCCCCCCCCCCCCCCCGGTTTTATAATAAAAAGAAAAAATGCTGCCAAAGAGTATTGAACCTAGAACCATTTGGAAACCTGTATCTTAACTACTAAACCACTATGCCAATTGTTCTCCATTTTACAATATTTGTTATTACAACAGACAGGCTGGACGAAAATAAATGGCAAAAATTGAAATATCATAATCAACTAATGAGATTTTAAAATATTTACAAAAACATCAAAATTTGTAAAAAAATATCAAAAAATTTTAAAAACATGATTTGAAAATATAAAAGATCTAATCTTTTTATTAGAAATTTTATAAAGGACATAATAACAAATTAAATTATAATTGTGAAATATAGTATTTGAGAAACTTTTATATTTTTTACATAAATAACACCAGTTAAGTCTCTTATTTACTGAAATACCATCCTAAGCATTTATTTACATAATTGCTTTCGCATTAATCTAGTACCTAAGATATAAGACTAGAATTATTCTTATACATAAGGTATAAGAATAAAAAAATCACGATTTTTTAATTTTACTAAAAAATAATAAAAAATGTCATATTTTATAACCATTCCACTATACTTATGCATAAGAAAAAAATTAATATTATATCTAAGGTATAATAATGACTCTTATATGTCAAGTTAAGAGACATGCTAATCTTATATTTTCAGTATAAGAGTTGATTATTTAATTATTTTTTAAGAAAATGTGAATATTTGTGAAAAATAAATAAATACATAACTCTTGTACCTTAGTTATAAGAGTAAATTTAGTCTTATAACTAAGTATATGAGCGGACTCGTGAATAAAATATGAGATTTTTATTATTATATTTTTATAAAATGTGAAAAAATTGTGTTTTTTGCACTTATACCTTAGATATAAGAGTAATTTTAGTCTTATACCTAAGTATAGGAGTGTACCGGTTAATAATATATGAGACCTTTTATTATTTATTTAAGAAATTGTGAAAAAAATTGTGAAAAAAACAACTCGTTTGCCTTAGGTATAAGAGTTAATATTAATAAAAAATGATATTCTTTAATATAATTTTTTAAACGTAAAAATTATGAAAAAATGAATACATAACTCTTATACTTAGTTATAAGATTAATTCAGGTCTTATACCTAACTTTAAAAGCGGTTGGTTAATAAAATATGAGACTTTTATGATTTTTTTTTTAAATAAAATGTGAAAATTTGTCAAAACAAATATTACTCTTATACCTTATGTATAAGAGTAGTCCATCCTAGTCTTTTACTTAGGTATGTGAGTAGATTGGTTGATAATAAATGAGACTTTTGTATATTTTATTTTAAGGAAATGTGAATAAAATGTGATTTTTTACCCTTTTATACGGTAGGTATAAGAATAATTTTAGTCTTATACTTTAAGTATAGGAGTGCGATGGCAATTCAGTAAATAAATGTCTATTGTGGCGTTTCAATAAATAAAGAAATTAACTAGTGTCATTTATGTAAATACAAGTGGCTTAACTGGAGGGTAATAATGAAAAAATATAAAAGTTTCTTAAATACCACATTTCACAGTTATAATTTAGTTTTATTTAATATTTAGGTCTTTCATATTTTTATATATTTACTAAAATAATATTTTAGTCTTTTATATCTTTTAAAATCATTTTTAATAATTTTCTGATATTTTTTTTAATTTGATGTTTTGTGAATATTCTAGAATCTTATAAATTGATTGTAAAATCTTTTTTTTTTTTAAAATTATTTTTGTCCATATTGTCTCTAGTTATAATAGATATTGTGAAAATTAAGAACAAAAGTAGCATCGGCATAGTGGATAAGGTCTAATGTTCATGATGTTGATCTAAGTTCAATTCCCATTGCCTACATGATTTATTTTGTTTTTTTTGAAATAAAATGGGCTGGTGGATCTGGGGCGCCAGGGCAGTCTGCGGGCTGAGGGGGGGGGGTTGGTGCTTGGGCGGGCTATGGGTGTGACGGGTTTATATGAAATTTGTAATATGTTGTGGGTTTTTATGGGGTTTTCATTTCACCAAAGGGCCCTAGGGTTCAAAGCCCAATTTGGTATAAAATGACACCATTGTTTGTAGTACGATGGTAAAAATGAAAAAAATAATGTTCGGTGATAAAAATGAAACATGCCCCAAAGTACAATGGACCAAAACGGAGTTTTCCCATTAATTTTTAATTTATAATATTTGAAGTTTTTAAAAATGGAGGGGTAGAAGGGTCGCGCCGACCGGAGGTTGGTTGCCGGAGGTCCGGTCACCGGCGGTGGATCCGGTGGTGTGCATCGGCGGTGGGTCATGACGGTGGCCTGCAGTGGCGGCGGTGGTCGGCGGCAGGCGGCGTTGATGGTCTAACGGTTGGTGGTGGTGGGCATAGGTGGTGGCGGTGGTCATGCGGCAGGGGGTGGCGGGGGCCGGTAGGGCGGGGTGTGGCGGTGGTCATGCAACCTTATGCAGTTGAATAAACCATCTTCTTTTTTGGGGAAATTAATCCGCAACCAAGAGTGCGTGTTAGTTTGGAACTTGTTCCAAATTTCACGGGAGGCCAAGCTTTGATTTGCAGGTTTCTTTGAAGTTTTAAATATGAAATTCATAAACTGGATAGTCTTAATCCTAAGAGAGGTCTGAAATTATTCAGACCTAGTAACCAAATTCAAATTTTCGACAAGCAACAGATTTCTAATATTTTCTTGGTTTTGACTCATACTTGAATAATAACCTATGTCAGGAGGCACACTGTCTATTTTCCTCGGAACGCTCGAAAAATCTTCTTTAGTTAATGTGACCACAGTTGTCTAACTTGAGCAAAAAACCTTTTCCGAGCCATGAATACCCTAATTTCAATCAAAATCTGTGCGGGTGTTCATATTTGCCCTTTGAATTACCTCTCACCTAACACAAACACAATTTTTCTGGAAACAGAGGGAGCAATATTGGTGACAGGGAAATAATACTAGCTAAACCCAAGGAGCTCTCAGTATCAGAAATGGTAGAATATGTCACTAATAAATTAGGTGCTACATATAAGAAATCATTTTTGTTCTATTTCTCATTCTAGAACATATGAGTAGATATTTTTCTGAAAAATGTCGTACACACAGTAGTCTTACAAGTTCCTTTTATGAAAGTTGAGGAAATAAAATATCACCCAACATACAATATGAAGACGATTTGTATTTCAGCAACTAGATAAGAAACTTTCACATGGCAATAAATCCTTGTTATGTGTATGTTTGGGGTGAAAAATCTCACAGCACTATATCTACATCCTGGAAATAACAACTTGAGTTTACATCTTGAAGCTACAGCAGGTTGACTTACATGTTGACTTTACATCCTGACGTGACATCCTGAGTTGACGACTTGACGCCTGGACATCTTGATCAGTTGCAATTTTTCTGTTCCTATTTTTTAGGACTGTTATTAATTCACACATAGAAGACTCATGGACCAAGCCAAACACATGTGAATAAATTATCCAACACATGTTTACAAAGACTCAAGAAGCATTGGAACCTTATCTTCAACAAACTTTCCGAGATTTAAGGAGCCTATTAACTAATTTGTTTTTCATTATCTTTCTAGTATAAATAGAGAGCATCTCACATGTAATGACACACACTCACGTCCCATACTCTCTTTCTCTCAGTATTTTCCCCTCATTATACCTCCACAAAAGCTTAACAAAATTCCATCATTTGAGGTTTTATGCTGGCGAACAAGTTGTTCAAGGGCTTTCCTCGTTAAATCCTTTGTTCATACATCTTGAATTCTGAAATCTATATTCCATTTGTACCCTACTCCTTTTATCTTTTTTATTTGTCCAATTGACGAAAATTGGCCAAAACAATTTGGCACCGTCTGTGGGAACTTTGGTCTTTTAGATTGTTAAGAGATTCAAGATGAACAATTCAACAACCTGTCAGATTACGTCTGGAAGGTCGACAAGAAAAGTTGTGTTTTGACAGATTTTTTTTTGCTAAATTCAGTGAATGAAAATAATAAAAATTTGGTTGTCTCCCTCATTGTAAATTTGCCTTTAATTAATAAAATTTAAAGCGTACTGTCCCTTTTTTCTTTTATATACTATCATTTATTTTATTTTTTTCTATGTTTGTTTTTCAATATAATACTGATTTAGCTTTTTTTTTAAAAAACACTTATGAAATAATTTTTAAGCTGTTTATTCATTATTCTATGATAAAAAAAAAACAAAAACCGCGGAACCGGATTGTGATAACCGGAACCGGATCCGGTGTAACCAAGGGCCGGTTAAGGTTCACATAAAAGCCGAACCGGAACCGGAACCGGCGTTGGCCATCCCTATATATATATAGGGTCGTGCTCCTGTGAGAACCTAAATATCGTGAGAACCGTGAAAACTTGGATACATTAGGTAAAAAACTAATGTATCCAATGGTTCACTTGGATACATTACTTGGATACATTAGGTAAAAACTAATGTATCCAATAAATGAGAACCTAAATATCATGAGAAGCGTGAGAACTTAACGTATCCAATGATGTATCCAAGTGCACATTGGATACATTAGTTTTTACCTAATGTTTCTGAAAGAACCTGTTACACTTATGCACTTAAACAAGTAAACAGTTAGTTCACAAGAGGTCGACTATCTTAGCAGGACAGATCAACTATCTTGAGGTGCAGTGTGTGATTATTGAGTTATGCAGCAGAATAATGAATAAATAAAGGGAAGAAATAAATGAGTGAACAAGAAGTGATTAGTGTGTGATCAGGTGTAAGTAAATGAGAGACAAACACAACAATGTAACGTGGTTCAGAGTATTACAACCCTCCTACATCCACGCCTCACTGTCCTCAACAGTGAAGAAGCAATCCACTATAATCCTTCGTCAAGTAATTACAATAAATTGTAGGAAAATTCCCTCAGAATTTTCCAGCCTAATTAGCCTCACTAACTAAGCTTGTACTTGTTGCAAAGTACAGCAAAAGAAAAAGATTTTATTTCTTCACAAAGGTGAATTTTGATGATCTCTTGTTTGCTCTAAATTAGCTAGATGAGATCTCTATGTATTCTAATCTATTTAGCACATATTTATAAATTTCAAAAGTGCTTTACAATTGCTTAAAAGCTTGTATTGTTGTATGGCAAAAAGTGGTATTAACTTCAGTTACTGAGAGCTTCTTTTATAGGTCTTTACTTTATATCCGTTGAGTTCCAACGGCTTGAATATCTTGGAAATGCCAATTGTCAGTCGATTATCTTTAATTGGAACAGTGCTTATGAATAGTACAAAGTCAGGTTTGACTTTGACCAGTAGCTGAGTTGGCAAGGATGTCAAGGTCTGCTATTTTGAAGGTCTGTTATCCCGATTGGTGAAGATAGTGGACCTTTGATGACTTAAAGATTTCCAGTAAGTTTGAGTGCACTTCTTCATAATCTGGTTTAAGCTCTTAATTATTTGTCAAAACTCTTGTTTTAGAAACTAGGGTTCTAACAATTTCCCCATTTTTGGGAGATAATTAAGAGGAGTAACAGAGAGTAATCTGAAAAGATAAACCAATCTAAATTGAAACAAAACAGAGTTAGTTTAAAAATGAGATGCAAAAGATTGAATTTACATCCCAACAAAACATAAAGCAAATTTGTTTAAGAATAGCAAGACAAAGTTTTAGACAAGAAAACTTGGTGGAACAATGCTTCAATACTGTCTTCACTTTGATAATCTGGTTCAGACTGTACTTCTCCAAGCTCTACTGCAGTCAAATGTCTTTCTCTTTCAAGATTCAGCAACTGGAGTTGTTTCTTGTTGAACCTGAAGTAGTACTGTTTGTTGTTCCAAGTTAAGCTCATCCTATCATCATACTGTATGCCAAAGTTGATGAGTTTGCTCTTTCTTAGCAACTTCTCCTTCTTTCCCAGATCTCTTGAGACAGTTGGGCAAGTCCAAGCAGGAGATGTCTGGTAGAGGTGTGTCCTCTTGATGATTCTTGCTCTTGAGTGAAGATTTCTAGTGATTGAGAGAATTCCTTTAAGGCTCTTGATTGAGAAATGGCTTCATTTGGGTCAGCTATCTTTCTTGCAAGAGTTTCTTGGATCATTTTTGTCAAATCATGTCCGAGTCCCTTAATTTGTGATCTGATATAATTACCAACTGCATTGATGTCTTCATGAGTTGCAGCTGGAAATGAGGATGAATATGCAATAAAAATGGGAGCAGGTATAAGAGGGCAAGAGTATTGATGGAAGGGCTCCTGCATTGTTGGTTCATTGGGAAAGATAGAGGAACTGGGAAGAATTCCTCCAAACAATCTTTGGATAACACAGATTCCAAACATTTTCTCAGTTACTAGCCTCCAATAAATGACTTTGATGAGCTCAATGCATTTGGTCAAGGAAACTCCTGATTGCATATGAAGGGATTCATGCAGATTGGGAGATAGCCACTGGGAGAAGAATTTTTCCCATTGAACCATTTTTCCCCTATTGAGGCTAGAGAGAACAAGACTGGTCTCATGAATATAGAATTGATTTAATGAGGGTCTGAATGCTTTCCACTCATTATGTACAACAAAGACTCTTCCTGCAAGTTCTCTAGCAGTCATTTTGAGTTGGGCTCTTGAGAAGGTCCAAAATTGACTAGAGATAGCTGAGCTCAAAATTTCTTAAGGAAACTCAAGGTTTTCAAATGAAAGACAAAGAGGGAGGATAGAAGAAAAAGACAAGTCAACTGGATGTGAGATGAACCATGGAGGAGGAACATAGCAGAGATGGATCAAATAAGTAGAAAAGAAGGGATATGTGGAGTAGCTGTAAGGGTCAGGAGTGATGACTTCAAAAGAAGAGTTGGTATGAATGTGTGGATCCTCAAAACAGGATAAATGAGAGGATTGGGATGATTTATTTGTAGAGGGAGCTTTATCCAAACCAAGTCTTTTCCAGGTAATATCAAATCCATACTTTTGCTCAAGTTCATAGAACTTGGCAATCTTTCCCATATCAGAAAAGGCAGAATAGGCTTCCTTATCAAAAGGATTCTCCTCAACTAGAATTGCTTTTCCCTTTCCAGATGGGATTTGAAGGGGTGGAGATGGCTGAGCAGGCATTTCAATGGTCAATTGGTTAGAAGGAGCAGATTTTGGAGAGCTGGGAATGGCTTGGTTAAGGTCAGCTATCATTGACTCAGTTCTACCAAGGTCTACTATATGTTCCTGAGTAACTTCAACATAATCATTCCCCCTTTCTTTTTCAACCAATGGATCGATTTATATAAAGGTTTCATTTCCCCTATCAGTTTCAACTATTGCATCCTCAGAATGGGTTATAAGACCAAGAGTGGGCATGAATGAGGAAGGTAGTAGACCTGATGAGATTGGAGTGTGAACTGGGGGAGAGAAGGCTCTTTGGCTATGAGGTTGAGTGAGAGTTTCAATGGCTTCAGCAGCTTCTTTGGTTCCTGAACTTAGGGTCTCAGTAGATGAGCTTTGATGATGAGGTTCAAAGTCAAAAGGTTCAGGTGAAGAGATAGATGGAGATAGAGGAGGTGAGTCTTCTTCAGGTATAACAAACTTCCTTTTTTTACTTAAAGGAATAATGGAAACTTGGGGAACCTTATCTAAGACAAAGGGTTCATTTCTTTTGTGGAGCCTCTTGGATTTTCTGGATGGCTTGGGTTAGATAACTATGAAATGGGTGAGGGTTTTGATTTGGTTTTTTTTCTTGTATAGACAAAGGCAATTTTGGAGGAGGGAGATGGGGTATGAATGGTGGTGGGGCTAGGAGTAGAGGCAGGAGGAGCTTTAAGAAGCAAGGGTGGAATAATCCTATATATAGGTTCAAAATATTCATCTTCAAGGTCTACTATCTTGGGACCTTTACCTTTACTACCAGGACCCTTGTACCCTTTCATCATTTCATTTAGGGTCATTCTTTCAAAATCACTACCAGAGGGGGAAGATACATGACCTGGGGATAGTTCACCTTCTGAATTAGACAACAGAACAAAGCTCCAATTTGTTGTTTGAATTTTGTGCAAGACAAAACAGTTGTTTCCATTCAACAGGGCTCATGACATGGTGAGATGAAGTTTTTCCACATTGTCCTTTCATCACTACATCAGCTAAGGTTGAGAATTGTGGGGAAAGAGATTTCTTATAAACTGGTTTTTCAGAACTGTAAGTAGGCCATCCCTCAATTTCAACAGTTTAATATGAGTAATTAATACTAGATTCCCAAATATTTGTGACCATACTAGGTTCATTGGGAGTGTCATAAGTGGCAGCAACATCACTAGGAGAAATGGTGTAAGAGGTACCTTGAAGGTCAAATTGAATGTTATGTTGCTCAGTCTAGACACCATTGTCGTATATGTGAGAGCAGAGCAGAGGGAGAATTGGTGGGTTGACCTCCATAAATTACTTCAGTTTAGCATTGGTGAGTAACTCTCCTATCCATCCACCAGTAGGATTTTGGCAAAACGATTTCTTTAAGAGGTATCCATGGGCGGAAGATGAGTTCATGGTTCTAGGGTTTGAGAAAGAGAAACAGGGGAGATAACGGTAACTTTTTAGAAATGAAGGAGAAAGGTCTTTAAAAAGGTGATTGGTTCTGAGAAACGGTGTCTTTTAAAGAGGTAAGGGGCAACTGAAAGTAAGTTGAAAAGTTAAACCCTTAAAATGTGGAGATAGGTGACGTGGGTAGCTGATGACTCATCACATTTGAAACCGTTGCTACAGTAACTTCCCTTCTTTTTACAAATCTTAGCATACTTATCTGTAAGGAAGGTTATATTATATGAATATATTCCTTATTCCTTCAATTAATATTGACCAGGGTTGTCTAATTTCAACACGTAACTTGGTTGGTCAAGCAACAATTTTAATTGCATATCAAATCAACATTACTGAAGGTGCAACTTTTGAGGTCTACTATCATCATTTCATCTAGACTATGAATTCTCGAGATGAATTTAATGATGCAAAATATTTCTATATAAGGAGCATTGTTGGTGAATATGAGATCACAACAACCATATTCAGATAATAGCTTCCATATTGAGTAAGATAGTAGGCCTTGTTCTTCACAGTCCACAAAACATGGGTAGACTAACAAACTTGTTTAGTCCTAGCAAGATTTCCAATCTTGTGAAAAAGTTTAAGTTCAAAGAGGAGAGTGAAGAGGATAAGGTTGATAAGAAGTTCTTGAGAGAATTTAGGGAGTATCAAGCTCAAGAAGACATAGAATGGGAGCAAGAAGTTGACCAGATTATTCCTGATGATCCAATAAAGAAGGTAGAGTTGATGGAGAGATCAATCAAGAAGGAGATGTGGCTTCAAGCAAAGAATGATTTCATTAATGAAGAAAGGAAGAGGCTCAAGAGAGGGGAGGCTGAAGAGAAGTGGTGTGACAAGGGCAAGGCCAAGGTGTCTGAAATTCAAGAGGATAAAGGACCTCACAAATCCTTGTTTGAGCTTTTGCAGATGGAGAGAGGGACAGATTTGGTGATTGTAGATAAGGGAGAGAGAGGGGAGGGAAAAGGAGACAATTATGAAGGTAGCTCCTATACAAAATCCAGTTCCTTTTCCTTGTTGCCAAGCAAGTATTTTGCTTGCTGTAGTCCTTTCAGAACAGATGTGAAGCATGATAATAGTTTTAGGCCTGATCAGGCCTATGTTAACTATGAGAGCAACAACTCATCTGGAACTTTTAGCTTTATAACTCCACTTGAGGACATGCCTGAGCCTCAAGAGACAATGAATTGGTGGTCTAGACCTATGTGGCCATCTTCTAAGAAGTCAGTCTTCTGTGGTGGTTCTTGGAGGTGGAGTAGCACTCATATGTTGGAAAGGAGTGGTGAATCTTGGTAGCCTGTTGGAGAGACCTCTTATGGAGGTGAGAAGGAAGCTGAAGATACTTCAGCTGAGTGGTCTTTTATAGCCGGAGTGGAGAAGTCAGTAGCAGAGTAGGTCTGTGTTGGGTTTCGAGCAATCATACTCAGCGGAAGAAAGACATGAATAAAACCCAATAGCCTAGATCCGTTATGAACAATAATTCATAATAACAAGATGAAAGAAACTAACCCTTGTAGATCGTTATGTAAAACTTGGATTAACCGTTAAGAGAAACGCCCTCTACCGGTGATCCACACAATGAACAGATTTCAAGAACGCTTTCTTGAACTTGACTGCTAGGTCTTCGGATTGATCAACGATGTTGAAGAACGATTCTTCAAAGTTCCTAATTATTATTGTGACTTGATAATTGGGAATAATCAATCACAATAACCCAAGAATATAATGTGTGATTTCTCTCTAAAAGAAAGACTTTGAAATTGATCAAATCAATAGTTAGGGAACAATTCCCGTCTGTCTGTATTATATTAAAGGGGTGTCCAAAACCCTTTGGGACTTAGGTCTTCTTGTCCAACAAGAACTGCTTAAAATAACTGTCAGCCGGACCCGCAGCCGTACGGTTCCAAGGCAGGCGTGCGGCGCCTGTCTAGCCGTACGGTGGGCCTGGTCAGTTTCCTCATTTTTCGCTCCTTTTAATTATCTGTTCTTCGTGTGTGACCCAATAGGATTATACTAAGTTGGCAACGAGTCCGAACCAGTCAAACCTCGTAAATCATAAGTGGACTCTAGCAAGCCATTATGATTACCCAATTAGTATAACTTTGAAATCCAAAGTTTCCTAAAATAGAACATAACACAATCTCTTTGTTACACGATGTCTATTGAACGTAAGCCATGGTCAATGGTCAACTTACATTTGTTCAATGCTTTCTCGATCCCGAATGTATTGATAAGACAAATTTTATTTGAGCACGGCCATGCATATCATCAATACCCTTCATCGAGTGGCCAAAACTTGAAATTTCTCTTGACGAAGAATAAATCCAATCTTGGCTTATTACTCTTCCCTACATGATTCTGATTATGCCAATCATATTCTTTATAGCTATTCGGTTAGGCATACTGTTTGAATATGTCAAACATAACGTTCACCAAGTGGAAGACTGTAATAACCTCAGGTCTAGGGATTCCAGTGATATAACTATATGAGACTTAATTATGACATTGTGACCATGACATAAATCTCATAGGGGTCAGTCCAGTATTTGTTCTCCAACAATTACCCATAAGTCTAATTGTATCCCATATACCATAATCATCATATGATTATCTATTAAACTTATACTAATAATTAATCATAATTATCAGGGACGGGCATTATTATAGTAAACATGCAAAAGATATAATAATCAAACATTCAATATCTTTATAAATAATAACATTATTTTTTACAAATAACATGCCTAGGGCACAACACCAACAGTCTGCTATTATGAAGATAGTAGACCTGGTGGAGAGGTCTGCTATCTTGACCAAAACAGGAGCACAAGATGCATTTTGAGCTCCCTTTTTTGTAATTAGGAGTAAGGTAGCCCTAGGGTGGCACATTTTTGATGTAATACTCCTTTTGTACTCTGTACTCCACTATATTTTAATGAAAATTCCTTTTTATTTAGATGGCATATTCAGCATTCCCATATTTGCTATTAAATATCGAAACCTCTGTTCATCCAATGCTTTTGTGAGAATATCAGCAAGTTGATTTTCAGTTCACACATGATTTAAGAAAATATCCCCCTTTTCAACATGATCTCTTTTAAAATTGTGCCTTACTTCAATATGTTTTGTCTTTGAGTGCTGAACTGGATTTTTAGTCATGGCTATTGCACTTGTATTATCACAGAAGATGGGAATATGACTTTGATAAATTCCAAAATCCTTAACTTGATTTCTGAGATAAAGAATTTGTGAACAACAAAGCCCAGCAGCAACATATTCTGCTTCTGCAGTAGAAGTAGCAACTGAGGTTTGCTTCTTGCTGCACCAACTTATAATTCTTGAACCAAGAAAATGACAACTACCACTTGTGGATTTCCTATCCAAATTACATCCAACATAGCCTGAATAAGTGTAACCAATAAGTGATAAAGGATATTCTTTAGGATACCAAATTCCATAATCAGGAGTCCCTTTGAGATATCTTAGAATCCTTTTAACTGCAACTAGGTGTGATTCTTTGGGATCAGCTTGAAATCTTACACATAAGCAGACACTAAACATAATGTCAGGTCTTGATGCAGTGACATATAACAGAGATCCAATATAGCTTATGTATAAGGTTTGATTCACACTTTGGCCTTCAGGATCAGCATGCAGTTTTGCAGTTATTGATAGAGGAGTTTTGGCTATGGACACATTCTGCATATCAAACTTCTTCAATATATCTCTTGTATATTTACCTTGATTAATGAAAATTCCATTAGGCAACTGCTTGACTTGTAGTCCAAAAAAGAATGTTAGCTCTCCTATCATGCTCATTTCAAACTTTTCTTGCATAGTTGACCCAAATTCTTTGCACAGATCATCATTAGTTGAACCAAATACAATATCATCCACATAAATTTGAATGAGTAAGATATCTTGGTTGAACTTTTTAATGAACAATGTTTTATCAATGTGGCCTTTTGAGAATCCTCAAGTAGAAAATTGGACAATGTCTCATACCAAGCTCTAGGGGCTTGTTTGACTCCATATAGTGCTTTATCCAACTTATAAACACGATCTGGGAATTTTGGGGATTCAAACCCAGGAGGCCGTGCAACAAAAACTTTCTCATGTAAAATCCCATTCAAAAATGCACTTTTTACATCCATCTGATATACAGTCATATTCTTGGATGATGAGTAGGCAAGAAAAAGCCTAATTACTTCAAGTCTTGCAACAGGAACAAATGTCTCATCATAGTCAATTCCCTCTTCTTGTCTATAGCCTTGAGCTACTAATCTTGCTTTGTTTCTTATCACAGTGACATCTTCATTCATCTTATTTCTGAACACCCATCTAGTTCCAATAACATTTTGATTTTTAGGTTTAGGGATAAGTTTCCATACTTTGTTTCTTTCAAACTGTTCAAGTTCTTCCTCCATTGCTTCTATCCAATCAACATCAAGTAAAGCCTCATTGATCTTCTTTGGTTCTATCTATGATATGAAATCAATATATAATGCTTCATCTTCAATATTTGACATTGTTTGAACTCCTCTAGAAATATCACCAATTACTAATGACTCAGGATGGTCATTGTTGAAATTTATGGATATGGGGAGATCAATCTATATGTTGGAAACAGGAATGAATTTGGGTGGGTTAGGAATTGATGGTCCTTGAGAGGTCGATCTTGGTTCACAATTGTTCTTAGTTCTGTCTTCAGTGGTAGGTCTACTATCATTAGTAGGTCTACTATCAGTAGAAAGAATGGGATTGGTGATAGTAGTTCTAGATTGAACAACTGGTGGAGAAGCTTGATTATCATTGATTTTGAGATTGCTGAAAGGAGGAAAGGTTTCAGAAGGGCTTTTGGGTAGATTATAGGGAAGATAGTCTAGTTTATCCTTTTTGGAATTTTGAGAGGTAATGGGTGAGGGTTCAGGCAGAGAGTCAAAATTTCCAAGAGTTTCATCAAACTCATTGATTTTCAAGTCCCAAGAACTTGGAGATTCATCAAAATCTACATGTATGGATTCTTCAACTACCATTCTTCTTCTATTGTAGACTCTGTATGCCTTGCTAGTTGCAGAATAGCCAAGGAATATTCTTTCATCACTTTTAGACTCAAATTTGTCTAGATTGTTTTTCCCATTATTGTGAATGAAATATTTACTTCCAAAAACATGAAAGTATGAGATTGTCGGAGTTCTAACATTCCACAATTCATAGGGAGTCTGTATGTGATACTTGTTTATCAAGGTCTTGTTTTGAACATAGACTGCAGTTGTGACAGCTTCTCCCCAAAAGTATTTAGGAAGATTGTTGTTAGATAACATAGTCCTAGAAGCTTCACAAATGGTTATGTTCTTTCTCTCAGCAACTCCATTTTGTTGAGGAGTTCTAGGGGCTGAGAAATTGTGACTTATGCCTTGCTGATTACAGTACTCTTCAACTCCAGTATTCTCAAATTCAGTACCATGATCTGACCTTATAATGACAATCTTGCTATTTTTGAGATTCTGGATTTGATTGAACAATTTGACCAAATGTCCAAGAGTTTCTGACTTGGATTCCAAAAGAATGATCCAAGTGAATATTGTGTAATCATCAACTACCACAAGAGAATATCTTTTTCCTCTAAGACTTCTAGTTCTTATTGGTCCAAATAAGTCCATATGAATGAGTTCAACTGGTCTTTTTGTGTCCAATCTATTTTTAGCTTTAAAAGAAGTCTTTATTTGATTTCCACACTGACAAGCATTACATAGCTTATCCATTTTGAAGGATATCTTTGGAAGTCCTTTAACAAGGTTGGAGGATGCAAGTTTAGCTATGATTTTGAGATTCAAATGAGCCAATCTCTTATGCCAAAGCCATGCTAAATCAGATTAATTCTATGATAGTAGACACAGGGCATTAAAAGATCGAGACACTTCAAGGGATATGCAATATACATTTCCTTTTCTGAAGCCAGTAAGAATTAGTTCTCCTTTTGAGTTCTTTACTTGACACAGATTATGGGAGCAAATCACATGAAATCCTTTGTCACAGATTTGACTTATGCTAATCAAGTTGTGCTTGAGACCTTCCACATAAGAGACATTTGACAGAATAATGCTTTTTGTAATTAAATCTCCATGTCCTTTGACTCTGGCTTGAGAATTGTCTCCAAAAATAACACTTGAGCCATCTTTTGAAATGAAGTTCTGAAGCCATTGCTTGTTGAAGGTTATATGTTTGCTGTAACCGCTATTTAGATACCAAACTCCTTTATTAAAGTCCTACAAAACAAATAAAGAAAAATAAACATGGTCCCCTTTTTGAATGTGGGTCCAGGGGGTTAGACAGCCTTATGGACCCAAACTTTCACAATTTTCTTAGGAGGAGTTTTGTTCTTTGGGACAAAAGGTTTTTGGTTTAAAGAGTTCAGGTAAGACAAGATTTGGTACATGTAAGTTGTCATTCTGAATTGTTGGTGATGGTGGTTGTGGTTAGGGTGAGGATTATATGAGTTGTGTGAGGCATGGGTTTTAGGGAATCTTGAAGTGCTATAGTTTTGACTTTTTCTTCCTTTGTTTCTCCTTTGGTAGGTCTGATGTCTTCTAGAATAACCTTGGTAGGTCTCCTGTCTTATAGAATAACCTTGATAAGTCTGCTGTCTGCTGTTGCACTGATTTTTTTGATTGCTCTTCCAAGTCTGAGATTGCTTTGGAGCATTTGAGACAACAGTTTTGTTTGTAGAGATTTCTTTTTGACCATTGCTATGGCTTGATCATGATAGCAGACCTCTTTCATCTTTCCTTGAGCCTTGTATACATCTTGTTTTGTTTGAACATGATAGATGGGTTTTCTGATTGTCTTGTCTCCCATCTTTACAAGAAGCATTTTCTCAAGTTTTCTTTCACCCTCAGGTAGTTTATATTCTATCACAGTTTGATTGTTTGAACCTAATCCAGTTTTGTCACATGGATGTCTTTGAGTGTATAAGAAATGTGACATTGCTGAACTTGATTTGTTCTAAGACTCAATTTTTGTTTTGAATGCTTGGTTCTCATCATTTAGTGCCTCTATTCTGAGGTTGAGTTCCTTTAGTTGACTTTTAGTTGACTGCAAATGTTTAGGTGATTGTTTCTTGCATTAAAGACATCAGCATGAAGGTCTACTATCTCATCTACTTTTTTTGTTCTGTTTTTTAAGAGTGAGGTTTTGGGTTTCAAGAAGGGTATTTTGGTTTTAAGGCTATCTAACTCCTTAGAGAATTGTAAATTTTCAGTTATCAAGGCCCTAAGACTTGATTCTTCTTTCTTTCTTTCTTTGAATAAATAAAGTACAAATTAAATATTTTAGACCTTTAAGGTCAAGGGAATTAAAATCACTTACCTCCTTCAACTCTTCTGCAGCTGCAAGAGCTTCAAGTTCTTCTTCACTTTCTGAATCATCTTCTTCATTTTCCATAAGACAAACCATGGCTTCCATATGATCATCTGAATCCGAGGAGACATATTCATCGTCACTAAATTGTGACAGGTCTGCTATCATGACTTTTTCCATCACCTTTGGCTTTAGCACAATTGTAGCAGTTACATCTTGAGTTGTGTATGATTTCCTTGTAGTATGAAAGCTTCTTTTGAGATGAAAAGTTTCTTGATTTTCTAGGCTCAGGGCACTCTTATGAGTAGTTTCCTATTTTTTCACAGTTGTAACAAGTGACTTCCTTTTTCTCAGTTTGATCTTGATTTGAAGTAGATGCATTGTTTCTCTTGTCAAACATCCTCTTTTAGTGTTTCATAGCATTCTTAACAGCTATGGATATTAGACTTGGAATGTCTTCTTGAGTCAAAGGTTTGACTTTTTGTTTTTGGGAGAGATTGACTTTCTGAAAAGCATTACGAATTAGGGAGCCAATGTCCTGTTATGAGTATGCTTTTGGAGCTTCTTGTACAGCAAGAGCCATGGTGTGAGCATTGGAAAGAGATTATGTAACGGTGGGTAATTTTACAATCCCTTAAAGTTCATATGCTTCTAATTTCTCAAAGTATTGTTCAATAGTCATGGTTGGCCATTCAACACATTCTCTTATAGGTAATGCTACTTTTTCATATTCTTGAGGGAGACTTGAAAATATTTTCAAGCATAGGTCTTATTGGTCCAATTTCTTGCCATGGTCTGACACTTGTCTAAGGAGATATTCAAATCTGTCTTTGGCAGCACTAACTCTTTCACCATGGGTAAATTTGAAGTTGTCAAGTTGTCTTAATAGGTTATATAATTTTGTGCTCTGACACTTGTATGCTTAGTAAACTTGATTTTAATTGGGTTAATTGCAATTTGGTTACCTGAGTTTTACCAAATTCTGCAATCAGTTACTAAATTTGTCAAAGTTGTGATCTGGTTCCTGAGTTTGCTGAACCGGAGCAATCAGGTGTAAAATCCGTTAACTTGTTAAAATTGTAACAAAGTCATCACATGTGCCAAACACGTGACATTTTACTGAGGTCAAAAATGTCTTTTCTCAACCAAATTGCAATTAACCTTTTTTTTTTTTAAAAAAAAGAAGGAAAACACAGATTTCTAATCCCGTTTCCACCATTATCGTTCCCACGCAGATCCCCTTCTCCTTCCTTCCTTTCATCCATTTACGCCACTCAGTAACTCCATCTCTCTCACTTTCCCTTCATCTTCTTCCCAGAAAATGTCCAAACTAACCCCATCTCTCTCATTTTCCCTTCATCTTCTTCCCTGTCTCCGGCGTATTGCTCCGCCATTCCGCTGCCAGTTGCTTCCCCTTTCCAAGCATCGGTCCTTCTCTAACCACCCCACCTACATCGCCGCCCTCTCCTCTTTCTATATGGGATATCGGAATATCAATTGAGATAACCCTTATACTAAACCCAGATCGGAGATAACCCTTATAGTAAACCCAGATCTAATTTTGTTTGAATCAAAACCAGAAACGCCATTACATGTTGCATACCCAGATCTGACCAACGACGGTTAAGGTCGTCAACGGAAGGCAAGCCGACCTTCCAGTTGATGGTGGTGACATCGAGGAAGGTACGGCGGCTCTGGTGGTGGTGGTGGTGATCTGGGTTTGATGATAGCGAAGGTGGTGGTGGGTAGATGGTGGTGGTAGGATGATGGTGGTTGTTTTGGGTGGTGGGGGATTATGCTAGTGGTTGAAGATGAAGGCATATTTACATTTCGACCCCTAATCTTTTATTTTTAACACTTGAAACTATATTTGTAAGTGAGATTCATTTACGAGTGAGAATGACATATTTTCCCTCAATAAAAGTAACATGTTTCGCACATGATATACATTTCATTAGTTTTTTTAACTAGCTAACGAGTTTTACACCCGATTGCTCCGGTTCAGCAAACTCAGGAACCGGATCGCAACTTTAACAAATTTAATAACCAATTACAGAATTTGGTAAAACTCAGGTAACCAATTTGCAATTAACCCGTTTTAATTAGATCCCAAGTTTCTTTGCAGTTTCAACTTTCCTAATTTCTTGGGCCAAAGAGTCATTAACACTTTTTTGTAAAATGTTTCTAACTTTTTGATTAGCTTTGATTAAGTGCCTTTCAGTTTCATTCCATAGATCTGGAGTTTTATATTTGACATCTCCTCCATTTGTGTCAGGTTGAGTGGGTATTCTAACTTCTTCATGAAGCACAAACCAGTTCCAGACACTGTTGGCATCAAGGTAAGTTTTGATTTTAGAGGAGAAAATTTCAAATGATCCACAGTTATCAACATGTGGAATGTCTCTCTCATTATTTCTTCTTGGTTGAGGCATGATGTAAATGCTTCTTGATTCTTCACAAGATGTTAAGCTTGAAGACACCTAAGTCTTTTAGAAACCAGCTCTGATGCCAATTGAAAGAACCTGTTACACTTATGCACTTAAACAAGTAAACAATTAGTTCACAAGAGGTCGACTATCTTAGCAGGATAGGTCGACTATCTTGAGGTGCAGTCTGTTATTGTTGAGTTAAGCAGCGGAATAATGAATAAATAAAGGGAAGAAATAAATGAGTGAACAAGAAGTGATTAGTGTGTGATCAGGTGTGAGTAAATGAGAGACAAACACAATGATGTAACGTGGTTCAGAGTATTGCAACCCTCCTACATCCACGCCTCACTGTCCTCAACAGTGAAGAAGCAATCCACTATAATCCTTCGTCAAGTAATTACAATAAATTGAAGGAAAATTCCCTCAGAATTTTTCAGACAAATTAGCCTCACTAACTAAGCTTGTACTTGTTGCAAAGTACAACAAAAGAAAAAGATTTTTTTCCTTCACAAAGGTGAATTTTGGTGATCGCTTGTTTGCTCTAAATCAGCTAGATGAGATCTCTATGTATTCTAATCTATTTAGCATAGATTTAGAAATTTCAAGAGTGCTTTACAATTGCTTAAAAGCTTGTATTGTTGTATGGAAAAAAGTGGTATTAACTTCAGTTACTGAGAGCTTCTTTTATAGGTCTTTACTTTATCTCCGTTGAGTTCCAACGGCTTGAATATCTTGGAAATGCCAAGTGTCAGTCGATTATCTTTGATTGGAACAGTGCTTATGAATAGTACAAAGTCAGGTTTGACTTTAACCAGTAGCTGAGTTGGCAAGGATGTCAAGGTCTGCTATCTTGAAGGTCTGTTATCCCGACTGGTGAAGATAGTGGACATTTGATGACTTAAATGTTTCCAGTAACTTTGAGTGTACTTCTTCATAATCTGGTTTAAGATCTTAATTATTTGTCAAAACTCATGTTTTAGAAACTAGCGTTGTTACAGTATCCAAGTAATGTATCCAATGATGTATCCAAGTCAAGTAATGTATCCAGTGATGTATCCAAGTGAACCATTGGATACATTAGTTTTTTACCTAATGTATCTAAGTTCTCACGGTTCCCACGATATTTAGGTTCTAACAGGAGCACGACCACACACACACATATGTGTATATGTATATTTTGCTCGGCAACAGATTTCATTAGAGGATTGAATATGAGATTAAAAGACTATATATGACTCCAAAAGTGATCCATAAATGGGAAAAAATACAATGCATATGACACTGAAATTTCTGTACTTCATCGCGCCTCGCCACGCCTTCAGGGGATTTCGACTTGTTGCTCCTTGCTTTGCTAATGATTTTACGAACCCGTTTGCCTTCTTGTGAATCAACCAAATCTGAATAAAACTTATGTCTCCAACTGGCTTGTCAATAGACTCAAAATATTCCAAAAGATGCCAAGGCCTTAAATAGCAATCTGTGATCCACATGGTGAATGTATGATGGATTTTGGTGTTTCCCAAGAAACACTTTGGTGTTCCATCTCTCTCTTGATACATCCTTATCCTTGGATGGTTTGTGCCTATAAATAGGCTTTGGTAGGATGCTTTCTAGCATTGTGGCAAGTTGTGAGAAATCATTTGGAGTGTTAAACACTTTGTGAGAGAGAGGCACATTTGTAGTGAGAGATCACTTTGTAAACAATTTGTAATCACCTTATAGTGATTTTGATTGCCACCCGTGGATGTAGGAGGATTTCTCCGAACCATGTAAATTCTCGTGTCTCATTTGTTACTTTGTTCCTGTGGGTGTGTGGAAGTGCAAGATCAGTTTCCGCATTCGGTTTCAACACACATGACTTGGAAAATCATCACTCGTCAAACCACAACAATGATGCAAAAGATGAGTCGAATGGCATAAATCAATGTTGATTCAACTTATAACAAAAAAATTTAAAAAATAATTAATAATCTGTGCCAAGTGAGAAAGAGAGCTATAAATGTAAGCAGGGTTTGCCCTACGGTAAGAATACTTGTGGGGCTAACTTGACGAAAAGTACTCATGCTTAGACCTTCTATCATATTTGACCGTTTCCATCCATAATAATGTTGCTTGAACTAAATACAATTCTAACACTGGTATTAAACATTAGAGCCATCGTTCAAAAATTTATAGTTACACACCATGGTGTGTAAAATTACTGCGGCGCTCAGTATGAACATTCCATTCATTTCTCTTTAATGGACAAGAAATAGGTTCGGGTTTATTAGATTTTCTTTTATCTAACAATATTGTGTTTAATTGTACGAAGATACACAAATCGCTAATTTTTTTAAATCCTTCACCCTGATTTGATGGTTTAAATTGTAATCAAGCCTAAAAAAATGACTTTGTTTCAACAACTTTACACAGGATATGCCTCTAATTAAAACGGAAAAGTTACTAATAAGGTAAGAAGACAACACTAATGACACCTACCTATTTATTAACTTACAAATTTTGAAAATGAAACTACCTATTTATTAATGACTAGCAATTTTCGAAAATGAAAAGCAACAAATAGCAACAAATAGTTTAATCCCCCCGTTTGTTAATAGATGCCGTGTTTAGTACCTTTTTTTTCAGTCCCAAAAAAGTGTCTCGTATCAAAATAAGAGAATAATCTTAGTACAATTTTATCATGGTAAAAACAATGTACAAAGTAAAGCACACTCCTCATAAATCTGGCAAGTTAAGTGCAGCAACTATTATGCGAAAAGGGAGTAAAACATGAGGTTGGCATTAAATACAACCGCATCTCTAACAACATAATTAAAATTTTCATCAAACAAACTTTTCATTTTATACTAATTAGCCTATATATACATCCAGCTAAATCTTTATCTCCCATAAATCTCCAATATTTCAGTTCATCTTACTTTTCCCAAGTCAAGACAATGGCTTCCTCCCCATCATCCACAAACTTCATCACACTGCAAAGCTCTGATCTTAAACCGTTCACAGTAGCTGAATCTGTAGCCATTCAATCTGAAACGATTAAACAAATGATCAAAGCTGGCTGTGCATCTGATCCTATTCCCCTCTTCGAAGTCGATTCCAAAACCCTAGGAAGGGTGATAACATACTTCAAGAAACATGCAAAAGAATCCGTTTCCCAAGACGAGCTCAAGGCCTTTGATGCTAAACTGATTGATGTCAGCTATAACGAGCTTTTTGACTTCATAGTTTGGTTTTTTTTTCAAATGTTGTTGAATTATTTTCTAGTCGCATGAACCGATGCCATCAATTCGTTTTTTTGTTTCATAGCAACAAGAAAAACTTTGTTTGAGTAAATTTCACCAAACTAATTAATTTGAAACTTACACACCTAAGCTGTGGTTAATTTCCCCCCCTAGACTGCAGTCATGTTGAATGGATTCTTCACCAAACGTGCTTGATGTCATGTTTTGGAAAAGTTTCGTTTTAAGTTTTTAAGCAAGGTTCTTGGGGTAATAATAATTTTGTCCTGCCGTTTTTTAACTACTTTTTTTAAAAGAAAGCAGCATCAATATTTTTGGACAATTTTTGTTGGTGCAAAAACTATGAGAGAAGTTTGGTGCTGCTCCCCTACACATATAGTTTACTTTTCTCAGTCGGAACAAGAAAGGTAGGACCATGCATTTAGTCCTCATACTTGATCAAACTTCCGTATTCATTGCTCACTCCAACTATTTCTGCCACTTCTCAATATTAACGAAACTTTTTGTTAATACTTTTGGCCCCTTTGAACTAGAACCATGATAGAGTTTCTATGATTTTCCATAATTAACGATGAAGGTCAACTATCTCATCAGCTTGCTTTTTGTTTTGGTTTTGGCCAAAATATGTTTAGCCCTCCTAAGTATCCACTCATTCCCACTTTGCACCCTCGCGCGGATTTTGTCCCAAAGTGGCAACTTAAGTATCCCCCCGTCCCACTTTTGCACCCTACCACCTAACGGAGTTAGAATTTTAACAAAAATTGATCATGTGCATAGAATGTGAGGGTCATTTTGGTCATTCTCATATTAACTTTTAAATTAGTATTTTTTAATTTATCATTCTCATTAAATTAACTATACATTGACAGCCATACCCTTCTCTTTTCAAAGTAGATGACCAAAATGACCCTCATATGCTATGAACATGATCAATTTTTGTTAAAATTCTAACTCCGTTAGTTGGTAGGGTGCAAAAGTGGGACGGGGGATACTTAAGGTACCACTTTGGGACAAAATCCGCGCGAGGGTGCAAAGTGGGAATGGGTGGATACTTAGGGTGGCTAAACATATTTTGGCCTTTTGGTTTTGGAGAGTGAGATTTTGGGTTTCAAGGAATTTGTTTTTGGATGTTAGATTATCTACCTCCTTTAGAAATTGTAAATTTTCAGTTATCAAGGCCCTAAGGCTTGATTCTTACTTTTTCTTTTGAATAAATAAAGTGCAAACTAATTTTTTTAATCTTTCAAGATCAAGGGAATTAAAATCACTTACCTCTTTTAACTCTTCTGCAGCTGCAAGAGCTCCAAGTTCTTCTTCACTTTCTGAATCATCTTCTTCATTTGCCATAAGACATATCATGGCTTCCATGTCATTTTCTGAATCAGAGGAACCAGTTTCATCATCACTGAATTTTGATAGGTCTGCTATCATGACTTGTTCCTTCTTTCCATCACTCTTGATTTTAGCAAAATTGTAGCAATTAGATCTTGAGCTATGTATTACTTCTTTGGAGTATGATAGCTTATTTTGAGATGAGAAGTTTCTTGATTTCTTGGGTTCAGGACACTCTTGTGAATAGTGTCGTATCTTTTCACAATTGTAGCAAGTAACTTCTTTCTTTTCAGTCTGAACTTGATTTGAGGTAGATGCATTGTTTCTTTTGTCAAACATATTTTTTTGATGTTTCATAGAATTTTGATAGCTATGGAGATCAAGCTGGGAATGTCTTCTTGGGTCAATGGTTTAACTTCTTGTTTTTGAGACAGATTGACTTTCTGAATTGCATTACATATTAGGGAGTCAATGTCTTGTTGTGAATATGTTTTTTGGGTTTCTTGAGCAACAAGGGCCATGGTGTGAGCATTGGCTAGGGATGAAGCAATGGTAGTTAATTTCACTGTTCCTTCAAGCTCATATGCTTCCAGTTTTCCAAAGTATTGTTCCACAGTCATAGATGGCCATTCAATACCTTCCCTTATTGGCAAAGCAACTTTTTCATATTCTTGAGGCAGGCTTGAGAATATTTTCAAGCATAGGTCTTATTAGTCTAGTTTCTTGCCATGGTCTGACACTTGTCTTAGGAGATCTTCAAATCTATCTTTAGCAGCACTAACTCTTTAACCAGGGGCAAATTTAAAATTGTCAAGTTGCCTTAATAGGTTATACATGTTTTGTGCTCTAACACCGGTGTGTTTGGAAAATTTGATTTTGATTATGTCCCATGCTTCTTTTGCAGTTTCAACTTTGTAAAATGTTTTTAACTTTTTGATTAGGTGTTACTAAGTGTCTTTCAGTTTCAGTCCATTAATCCAGGGTTTTGTATTTGAGTTCTCCACTATTTGTGTCAGGTTGAGTGGGTATTCTAACCTCTTCATGTAGAACAAACCAGTTCCATACACTGTTGGCATCAAGATATGTCTTAATTTTAGAGGAGAATATTACAAAGGATCCACATTCATCAATATGTGGAATGTCTTTCTCATTGTTTCTTCTTGGTTGAGGCATGATTGTTTGTTGTTCCTGAATTCTTCTCAAGATGTTAAGTTTGAAGACACTAAAGTCTTTTAGAAACCAGCTTTGGTGCCAATTGAAAGAACCTGTTTTTACTAATGCACTTTAAACAGAATAATTAGTTCACAAGAAGTCTACTATCAGTATATGATAGGTCGACTATCTTGAGGTGCAGAGTGTGTGTATTGAGTTTTGTTGCGGAATAAAATAAAATTAAAGAAGAAATGAATGAGTAAATAATAAGTGAAATTTGTGTGTATATGTGAAGAAGATAAGACAACAAACATAACGATGTAATGTGGTTAAGAGTATTGCAACCCTCCTACATCCACTCCTCACTGTTCTCAACAATGAAGAACAATTCACTATAATCCTTCCTCAAGTAATTACAATACATTGTAAGGAAAATTTTCTCATAATTTTCCAGCCTAATTAACCTCACTAACTAAGCTAGTGCTTGTTGCAAAGCACAAAAAAATAAAAAAAAAAAACGATTTCACACAGGTGAAAGTTTTGGTGATCTCAATGATGGCTCTATATAGCTATGTGAGATCTCTTTTTAACCTATCTATTTAGCACAAATTTATAAGTTTTAATTGTGCTTTACAGTTGATTTGCTTAAAATCTTGTATCAAGTTATTGTGTGGCAAGAAGGGTATGTTTCTTCAGTCACTAGAGTGCTCCTTTTATAGGTCTTCACTTTGTAACCGTTGAGTTCCAACGGTCTTGAGCATCTTCACTATGCCAATTGTCAGTCTATTATCTTTGACTGGAATAGTGCTTGTGAACAATATTGAGTCAGGTTTGACTTTGACCGAGAGCTGAGTTGGCATGCTATGTAAAGTATACTAAGGTCAGCTGTCTTGAAGAAGTCTGTTATCTCGACTGATGAAGATAGTGGACCGTTGTGATGAAGATAGTGGACCTTTGTTGAACTGATGATTCCAGTAACTTGAATATTTTGAACATGTTTCTTCATAGTCTGCTATTGCTTTAAAGAGTCTGTTTTTAATGATCTTAATTATTTGTCAAAATGTAATACCCAGCCTTGTGGCCCAATTATTTTATTTTTGTGAAATTCCTTTTAATTAAGTTTTGGACTCATTAATTAAGAGTAAGTATTGGGTTTATTTTGGGCCTTAGTAAATAGAAAACCCAATAGTATATTGTCATTCTTTTTAGTTAAGGAATTAAAACCCTAGAGTATATAAATACTTGGAGACCCCTAGTATTATTATAATTCATCAAAAAAAAGAAGGGGAAGAACGGGAGACAGAGAGAGAGGCGGCGGCGGAGAGAGCAGCCGATAGAGGGAGAAAGAAATCGGGAAATAGACGAGGAAAGAAAGAGAAGGAGATCGATCCAAGGTAAAACACTAAACCCTCTAGCCTTTCTTCTTCGTCCTATAAATCATGAATTAAGAACCCTAAAAGTTATAATGATGAACTAGGGTTATGGGATTAGGGTTTAATGATGTTAGAATGTGTTAGTGTTAGTCTTAGTGTGTGTGTGTACGTGCAGTGTGTGTTTATGTGTGAGCAGTATGTGTGTTATGCATGTATATATAGTGTGTGTGTGTGGGGGGGGGGTGGTGATAAATTAAAGTTGTTCAAAGTAATGAGTTGCTTTCATTAATGGTAAATGTTTTCAAACTGAGTGTCTATTTGATCCTTGAGTTATATCTTTTCGTTGTTAATTCATTGTTACCGTTCATTTCGGTTATCTCCTCTTAGTACCCGAGGGGATTCTGTATGAACTTACTGGGCATTGTTCGCTTATTCCTTTCATTCTTATTCCTCTCCAGGTTACAAGTAAGCCAATCAAGGGTTGGAAGGATTTGGCGGCGTAGAAGTTATCTTTTTCGAATAAAGCTAGTTAGTAGTTATGAATCCCGTTAAGTTTAAGTTTTGAACTTTATATTCTGTTAGTTACCATCTGGAGCTAGTGACTTGTACTAGCCGTTTTGGGTTTGAATGTTGGTTAAAGTTTGAATTGTGGTTATTTGTATACGTTGGGGCATCCTGGATGTGGTATTTATTCATATTAGTTATTATTTATAAGTTGTGAAAGGTTGGGGGTGTTACAGTTGGTATCAGAGCCCCGGTTTAGGATTACTTGGGAGACTCAGACTTGGAAGTTAAGACTTTTGGGAGAAGTAGTACTTAACGATTTTGGGCCTTAGAAATCCGATAAGAACAAAGTATTATTGGGAAGTAATAATTGAGTAAACCTGCTATTTAGAGATTCCATTTTGGGAAACTTTCTAAGTTTGGAAACTTTCCTTTTATAGAAACTTATTATTTTAGAAAGAACCAAAAGTGAGGTTCTAAAGGAAGATGAGTATATACTTGGGTCGTGGTTCGAATGAATGTTATATTTTCCTTAAGAATGAATGCACTACGGGATATATGTGGTTTTAATGGTTGTATGTTTTCATTGTAGATCATGGCCGGACCTAAGGGCTTAAAGGGGTGAATTTGAAGACGAAAACATCCAAGGAGAGACCAATGTAAGAAGTGCATGGACAATTAGGAAGCTGAAGGGGCAATTGAAGAAGGAATACAAAAAGAAGCAAGTCCTATTAGGCAAATGGATGGATTTTAGAGATGCATGGATGGATGCTAAAAAAGAAGTTAAACAAGCTTGAGGAAAGCTAGGTGACAAGCAACAAGAAGTAAACGAGCTGAAGTATAAGTTGGGTAACAAAGATGTAGAATGTGCTAGTGCTAGAGAAAAGATGTATATAGCCCATTACAAGTGTGAAGAACTAGAGAAGCAAGATCCGAAGAAATGAAGCGGCAAATGCTTTAGGAGATGAAAACCAATCATGGAAGGTGTGTTAGCCAATGAAGAAATGGAAGAAGTAGAGGTAGAGGTAGAAGGAAGCAAAGACTCTCAATTGTGATTGATAGAGAAAAGATGTATATAGCCATACAAGTGTGAAGAACTAGAGAAGCAAGATCCGAAGAAATTGAAGCGGCAAATGCTTTAGGAGATGAAACACCAATCATGGAAGGTGTGTTAGCCAATGAAGAAATGGAAGAAGTAGAGGTAGTGGTAGAAGGAAGCAAAGACTCTCCAATTGTGATTGATAGTGAAGAGGAAGGGTCAGACTTAGAGCTTTCGGAAGGTGAATGGGCTCAAGAGATAGAGATGCCTAAGCATAGATATCGAGGAAGACCAAAGGGATCTAAGAAGAAAGCTTATGTACCAACTGGAAGACCTAGGGGCAGACCTAGAAAGAATGTAACCCCATGAATTATGAGGGGAGTAGTCAGTTATTAGTATTCTTTTCTTAGAAGTTTAGTATTCTTTTTAGTTCTATTAGTAAAGAACTTAGTTATTATTTTAGTTTTGGTTTTAGTTAAAGGAATAAAATTTAGTTTAAAGTTGAGTTATTTCAAATCATGTGTAATTTTCAATTAAGTCCTATTAGGATGCCTAATTGAATGCGTTAACAAAAACTATAGTAGTTAGTCCGGTGGGGATGGCCTATAAAGGTATGAAATCTGTCTAAGTGAAACAACTAAGTAGAGTTAAAGGCCTAAAGTAAGGCCGATTCAGTGAAAGGTCTAAACTAAGACTGATGTATGAAGTATGTAAGTAAAGTTAGTAAGAGATCATGTTAAGTATAGGCTTGTGATAAGTCAATAAATTGTGAGGTCAAGTAATCGACTCTTTTAAATCTATTGGTGTGAGGATGTAAACACCGTTTCTATGAAAGGTTATTAATCAATTATATTCGTTAACTATAGATGTCTGGAAGAGGAAGAGGAAATCATGGCAATGCTCACAACACTGGGAATGCGGGAAACACGGGAAACCAAGGCACTATTGACCCGAACATGGCTAACCTATTGCAAACGCTAAACCAGACAGTGGCTGGTATTGGACAAGTGGTGACTCAACTGGTACAACCACAAAACCAACCTCAGCAAGTGCCAATGAAGGACCCGCTAGAATTATTTCCGAGGAGGAAGCCAGATACCTTCTCCGGTAGCTCAAAAGAGAAGCCGGAAGACTGGATTAAGGACATGGAGCATATTTTCGAGAGCTTTTTGTACTACAGAGCGAAGGGTCATTTTTTCAACGTTTGTGCTTAAGGGTGAGGCTCTCACTTGGTGGGATGCAGAGAAGAGGGCAGCTTTGGCTCGAGGTGAGGGAAATTTCACCTGGGAAAGGTTTAAGATAGTGGTCAACAAAAAGTACTATCTATCTAGTGTTCGTAACGCCATGGTGGCAGAATTCCTGAATTTAACTCAAGGTACCAAGACAGTGGATGAGTTCAGTGAATGATTCACGGATTTACTGGAATTTTCACTGACATTCTTCGAAAGTGAGGATCAAAAAGCTAGGAAGTTTGAAGCTAGACTGAGTGATCAGATTCGGTACAGGATCACTCCTCTGCAGTTGGCTACCTATGGGTTGGTTCTGGATAGAGCTAGAGTTGTAGAGAAGGAGTAAGACAAATACCGCATCAAGAAGGATGAGAAGAAGAAGTCTAGTGATAAGTTCACTAATCAAGATTCGGCCAGTAATAAGGGGCAGTCCAATGATCGAGACCGAGACAGTCATGGTAAGAGGAAAGCCGAGGGAGGCTACGATCGTGTAACAAACAAGTATTCGAACAAGAACTCTGGAAACCAAACCACTTATGATAAGGGCAAGGCTAAGGAGCATGGGACCGCTGATGTATGCCCTGCATGTGATGGGAATCATAAAGCCGACATGTGCAAGTACAAAGATAGGAAATGCTTCAACTATGAGAAGATTAGGGATCCACAGTGGAAGTGACCAGAACTAAAAAAGCGTGCACCTGCTCATGAAGCAAAGGCTGACGACTAGAGTAAGGTTGGCAGGCAGGGACGTGTGTTCACCATGACCGCTAGGGATGCTAGAGCCATGAAAGACTTACTGGCAGGTACACTTCAGTTCTATTCACATAACGTATACGCTTTGATTGATTCTGGTGCCACTCATTCTGTGATTAGTTCTAAGTTGGCAAAACGGTCGAAACTGTCACCTAAAGCATTAGAAGTACCCTTAATAATTGATACCCCAACTAAGGAGTCGATCTAGTTACTTCAGTGTTTCAGAGTTGTCCTTTAAAGATAGGCGATAGAGAACTCGAGGTTGATCTTATATGTCTAGATCTAAGTGACTTTGACATTATCTTAGGTATGGATTGGCTGGCTGCGTATCATGCCAAAGTAGACTGTTTTAGAAAGGAAGTGAATTTTGAATTACCCTCTGGAGAAGGATTCTATTTTCAAGGGTCGAAACTGAGAGTCCGGATTGGTCTGATTTCTGTAATGAAAGCTCGTAAACTATTAAGGAAGGGTTATGAGGGCTTTCTAGCGTACGTTGGTGAGACAAGCAAGAAAGAAGTGACCATAGAATCTCTTTCCATTGTAAAATATTTTAAATATGTTTTCCCTGAGGACTTACTGGGAATACCGCCGGAGCGAGAAGTGGAGTTTTCAATAGATCTAGAACCAGAGACTGCACCGATTTCAAGAGCACCATATAGGATGGCTCTACCAGAACTTAATGATTTAAAGAACAGTTACAAGAGTTATTGGACAAGGGTCTGATTAGGCTGAGTGTATCACCATGGGATGCGCCGGTATTATTTGTAAAGAAGAAGGATGGGTCGATGAGGTTATGCATTGATTATCGGGAGTTAAACCATGCGACAATTAAGAATAAGTATCCTTTGCCAAGAATTGATGATTTGTTTGATCAACTCCAGGGTGCATGTTACTTCTCTAAGATTGATCTGCATTCTGGATACCATCAGGTGAGAGTGAAAAAGGAAGATGTGACAAAGACAACTTTTAGGACAAGATATGGGCATTATGAGTTCCTGGTGATTCCGTTTGGGTTGACAAATGTGCCTGCTGTGTTTATGGATCTTACGAATAAGGTATTTCAAGAGTATTTGGACAAGTGTGTAATAGTATTCATCGATGACATCTTGGTGTATTCTAAGTCAAAAAAAAAAAGAACACGAAGAGCATTTGAAATTAGTATTGCAGATTCTGAGAGAGCAAAATTTGTATGCCAAGTTTAAGAAGTGTGAGTTTTGGGTTGAGAAAGTGGCGTTCTTGGGTCATGTGGTGTCCAAGAATGGGGTAGCGGTTGAACCTGTGAAAATTGAAGCTATAGTGAATTAGGAGAGACCAACTTTTGTTAACAAAATAAGGAGCTTCTTGGGTTTAGCAGGTTATTACTGTAGGCTCGTGGAAGGATTTTCAAAATTATATTTACCTTTGACTAAGTTAACCATGAAAGGGACAAAGTTTGTATTGTCGACCGATTGTGAGAAGAACTTTCAAGAATTGAAAATGGGATTGGTGTCTGCGCTTGTTCTTACGTTACCAACAAACAAGGATGGTTTTGTGATTTATAGTGATGCGTCATTGAAAAGTTTGGGTTTTGTGTTGATGCAGAATAACAAGGTGATAGCTTGTGCATCTAGGCAACTTAAGAACCATGAGAAGAACTATCCTACCCATGATTTGGAGTTAGTAGCCATGGTGTTTTCATTAAAGATTTGGAGACACTATTTGTATGGGGTACCATATAAGACTTATACCGATCATAAGAGTCTTAAGTATATTTTCACTCAGAAGGAGTTGAATATGAGGCAGAGGAGATGGCTCGAATTACTTAAGGATTATGATTGCAAAATTCTGTATCATCCTGGAAAAGCCAATAAGGTGGCTGATGCGTTAAGTAGAAAGAACCATGGAACCTTAACGACTATGATTTCTAAGGGGGTAAGTAATTTGGGAAATTGTGAAATGGTGAAACTGGAAGTTAGAGTTAAAGGTTATTTGGCTCAGATGAGTGTTCAACCAACATTGTTGGTGAGAATCAAGGAAGCTCAGAATGTGGATAAGGAGTTAGCAGCAATCCACAAGACTATAAGTAAAAAGGGAATGATAGATTTCTGTGTTAGTGATGATGGGATTATAAGGTACCAATCGAGGATCTGGGTGCCTAATGATGAAAGTATTAAGCGGGAATTTTTTAAGGAAGCTCACTGTTCAAGGTTTTCGATTCATCCTGGGAGTACTAAGATATACAGAGATCTAAAGGAATTCTTTTGGTGGAACAATATGAAGAGTAAGGTAGCAGAATTCGTGTCCAAGTGTTTAGTATGTCAGCAAGTGAAAAGTGAACACTAAAAACCCGCGGGATTACTATAATCGCTACCTATTCCGAGTGGAAGTGGGAGCACATCACTATAGATTTGATGATTGGACTTCCTAGGACATTGAAGGGTCATAATGCAATTTAGGTCATAGTGGATAGGCTCACTAAATCGGCGCACTTTCTAGCAATCAAGATGACTGATTCGTTGGACAAGTTAGCTAAGTTATACGTAGACGAGATCGTGGTCATATGGGATACCGGTCTTTATAGTGTCAGATCGAGATGCTAGATTCACATCATAATTCTGGAAGAGTTTACAGAGAGAGTTGGGGATAGATTTAACTATGAGTACATCGTTCCACCCTCAGACAGACGGACAGTCAGAAAGGATGATTTGAACTCTTGAAGATCTACTAAGAGCAACGTCGTTGGATTGGCAAGGAGCATGGGATGATCATTTACCACTAATGGAGTTTTCCTACAACAACAGTTACCACTCTAGTACCGGAATGGCGCCGTACGAAGCTCTGCATGGGCGGAAATGTAGATCGCCTGCGTGTTGCAATGAAGTAGGTGAAAGGAAGTTAACTGGACCTAAAATTGTTCAAGTAATGGTGGATAAGGTACAACAGATTCGCAAGTGGTTGTTAACTGCGCAAAGTAGGCAGAAATCGTATGCGGATAATCGAAGATGCGGTCTAGAGTTTCAAATAGGAGATCATCTATTCTTGAAGATCTCACTGATAAAAGGAGTCATGCGATTCAGAATTCGTGGAAAGTTAAGTCCTAGATATGTGGAACAGTTTGAGATTCTAGAACGAATAGGAGTAGTAGCCTATAAGTTGGCTTTGCCTCCTGTACTGGCTGGTGTGCACAATGTGTTTCACGTGTCGATGTTGAGGAAGTACGTAGATGACCCGAGCCACGTCATATAGTACAAATAGTTACATTTTTGTGAAGACTTGAGTTATGATGAAAAGCCAGTGAAAATTGTAGACCGTAAAGATCAAGTATTATGAAAGCGAGTGATTCCATATATAAAAGTGCAGTGGAGCCATCACACGGAAAGAGAAGCCACGTGGGAGCTCAAAAGTGAAATGCGTGATATATATCCCTCTTTGTTTGAAGATTAAGGTACGTTTAGTTTCGAGGACTAAACTCTTTTAAGGGGGTAAGAATGTAATACCCGGCCTTATGGCCCAATTATTTTATTTTTGTGAAATTCCTTTTAATTAAGTTTTGAAATCATTAATTAAGAGTAAGTATTGGGTTTATTTTGGGACTTAGTAAATAGAAAACCCAATAGGATATTGTAATTCTTTTTAGTTAAGGAATTAAAACCCTAGAGTATATAAATACTTGAAGACCCCTAGTATTATTATTATTATTCATCAAAAAAAGAAAAGAAAAGGGAAGAACGGGAGATAGAGAGAGAGGCGGCGGCGGAGAGAGCAGCCGATAGAGGGAGAAAGAAATCGGGAAAGAAAGGAGGTAAGAAAGAGAAGGAGATCGATCCAAGGTAAAACACTAAACCCTCTAGCCTTTCTTCTTCGTCCTAGAAATCGTGAATTAAGAACCCTAAAAGTTACAATGATGAACTAGGGTTATGGGATTAGGGTTTAATGATGAAGAATGTGTTAGTGTGTGTGTGTGTGTGTGTGTGTGTGTACGTGCGGTGTGTGTTTATGTGTGTGCAATGCGTGTATACAGTGTGTGTGTGTGTGTGTGTGCGGGGGTGGTGATAACAGTGTGTGTAGTGTGCGTTTGTGCATGTGTGTGTGTTTGAGTGTGTAAACAGTGTTTGTCTATGTGCTGGGAATAGTAAATTTTGAAAGCTGTGAATAGTGTTTTGGTGTGAATATTGGAACACTAAAACATGTTAATTGGGAATAGAAACTATGAAACCCTAGGGGTATTTTGGTAAACCAAAAAGGTTATTTTGGGCATACATTAACCCTAGAATGAATATCAACCTTAAAAAAAAGGGGTTTAAGATGATAAACTCACAAGGTTAACTTAGTAAAATAAAGTAGTAATTAGGGACGGAAGTAAAATAGTGTTTACTTGTGTCTAAGATTGAACTATTGCATGATTGTAGATTGTTCAAGCGGAGTAATCAAGCTAGTTAGACGCAAGGCTAAGGTAAGGGATTACGCTCTTAGTAGTATATTTGGTTTCAATCCTTTGTTAGGGTTCCCAATCTCTGATTTTGTTAAAGTAATCTACCTATGTTGCTAGGTAGTATTTTAAATAACTGTTCCGTTCCGCGAATGTTACCGTTCTTTGTTATCCACCCTATTGATTATGTTGTGTTCAATTGGGTCATCATGTGTATGAGTTGTATTGGGATTTTGGTGTCTAAAGCGAAAGGTACACCTTTTTAAAAAGTGATCAATTAAAGTTGTGTAAAGTTAAGCTTTGTTTTGTAAAGCTCTTTAAAGTGAAGTTTTGTAATAAATAAAGTAACTTACAGTTATCCATAATCTCGAAACGGATAAGTGGACCCCTTTTGTAGTTATCCATAGTTTTAAGATGAACATGTGGACCCCTTTGTGTTGCTTGATGAAGTAGCGTAGGTTATCATGATACACCGATATTGGGTGCGGTCAGTAGAAACCCGAGTCGTGGGTACAGCGCGTGCTTAATCCCTAAATTAAGTAAAGTGAAGTGAAGTAAAGTGTTTTGTGAAATGTTGTGTTTTGGAAACTGTCTCCTGCAGCCACATGTTATCAAAGTAATGCGTTGTTTTCATTAATGGTAAATGTTTTCAAACTGAGTGTCTGTTTGATCCTTGAGTTATATCTTTTCGTTGTTAATTCATTGTTACCGTTCGTTTCGGTTATCTCCTCTTAGTACCCAAAGGGATTTTGTATGAACTTACTGGGCATTGTTCGCTCATTCCTTTCATTCTTATTCCTCTCCAGGTTACAAGTAAGCCAATCAAGGGTTGGAAGGATTTGGCGGCGTAGAAGTTATCTTTTTCGAATAAAGCTAGTTAGTAGTTATGAATCCCGTTAAGTTTAAGTTTTGAACTTTATATTCTGTTAGTTACCATCAGGAGCTAGTGACTTGTACTAACCGTTTTGGGTTTGAATGTTGGTTAAAGTTTGAATTGTGGTTATTTGTAATCGTTGGGGCATCCTGGATTTGGGATTTATTCATATTAGTTATTATTTTTTAGTTGTGAAAGGTTGGGGTGTTACACAAAACTTTTTTGTTTAGAAACTTGGGTTCTAACACAACAGATTATCTCAATGTTCCTAGCTTGTTTAGTTTAGTTATGAATAAGGTTGTACTAAAGAGGAAGAAGCAGCTTTTCTTAGAAGACTGCTTGGCTGTTGAACAGATAGAACTTGTACTTTTTATTTTTATCTTTGTATTTCTGAACCAATTATTTAGATCGTTATTGAAGTTGTTGTTTCGCTTTTAGTTTGGAATTCTTTCAAATGTTGTTAAATTATTGTCTAGACGCATGAACCAATGCCGTCAATTCGTTTTTTTTTTTGTTTCATAGCAGCAAGAAAAACTTTGTTTCCAGTAAAATTCACCAAACTAATTAATTTGAAATTCAATTTACACACCTAAGCTGTGGTTAATTTTCCCCCTAGAGTGCAGTCATGTTGAATGGATTCTTCACCAAACGTTCTTGATGTCATATTTTGGCAAAGTTTCGTTTTAAGTTTTTAAGCAAGATTCTTGGGGGAATAATAATTTTGTCCTGCTGTTTTTTAACTACTTTTTTAAAAATAACTGATCAGCGTGTCACGATTGTTCTAGGATAAGGCATGAAGCACTGGAAGCTTTTTATTTTTTTTAGAAGACCAATCTTGGAAATAAGTTGTTGGAAGCGTAGCCGTGGCAGCGGTTTTGTAAGAGCATCTTCAAGTTGATCGTCCCCAGAAATGTGCTGAACACGAAGCGAACAGGACTGAACCTGCTCTCGAGCAAAATGAAACGAGAGAGCAACATGTTTCATTCACGAATGGAAGACCGGGTTGGCAGAGTAGGTTATAGCACCAAGGTTGTCACAGTAAATAACAGGTAGCTGAGACGGAGAAAACCAAGTTCAGTAACCAGGTTGCGAACCCAGGTTATCTCTGCAGTGGCATCAGCAACTGCACGAAATTCTACCTCAGTGGAAGATCGAGCCAGAGATCGTTGCTTTCGGGAGGACCAGGCCAAATGTTGCAACCAAAATAAACCAAAAAGCCAGAAGTGGAGACATAATCGGTTTTATCACCGGCCCAATCAGCATCACATAAGGCATGCAAGGTGGTGGGGGGAGGAGGAATAAATCTGGAGACCCAGATACATGGAGCCATGCAAGTAGCAAAGAATGCGTTTGAGAGCCATCCAATTGGTATGTTGCGGGTTTTGCATAAACTGAGCAAGTTTATTGACGGAAAAGGAAACATCGGGTCGGGTAAATGAAAGATATTGAAGACCACCAACAAGGGCGCGTTAAAGAGTGGGATCAGCTACTGGAGAGTCAGTGGATTTGGTAAGAGGCGGAGAGTCAACCATGGGTTTAGGAAGAGGCTTAGAGTCAAGCATGTTATGGCGAGTAAGGAGATCATGAATGTATTTGGACTGAGAGAGAAGGAGACCATCGGAGTTGGGAGTGACTTCAACACCCAAGAAATATGATAAATGACCAAGATCCTTGATTGAGAAGCGGGTGGACAGACGGGTGATGAAGGAGTTGAGAATAGAGGGAGAGGGTCCGGTGACATTAATGTCATAAACATAAACAAGAAGGTAAAGTGGGGATGGAGATGTGAGGATGAACAAGGATGGGTCGGCGAGGGAGGAGCGGAATCCATAAGACAGGAGATAGGTTTTAAGGTCGTTGAACCAGGCACGGGGTGCTTGTTTGAGGCCATAGATCGCTCTGGAGAGGCGAAAAATAAAGGAGGGGTTGGTGGAATCAACAAAGCCTGGAGGTTGGGTCATAAAGACAGTTTCAGAGAGAGTACCTTGGAGGAAGGCATTGTTGACATCAAGTTGGCAGAGGGACCACTTATGAGTGGTGGCAAGAGAGAGAAGAAGTCTGACAGTGGCATGTTTAACAACCGGGCTGAAGGTTTTAGAGTAGTCAACTCCGGGTTGTTGATGAAAGCCTTTGGCAACAAAGCGAGCTTTGTACTTGTTAATGGTGTTGTCGGGGTTATATTTGATACGGAAACCATTTGCAACAAACGACATTGTGAGTAGCGGAAGGGGGGGGGGGGGAGCAAGGGACCATATGAAAATGTAAAAGCTTGATTTTGTTCACAGAGTATAGAAGTATATATAGTACAATGGAAAGAGTCCTAACTAGGTAAGTAGAGACTAGTTGCCTAATCTAAATACAATATATGCACAATATTCTCAAGAGTAAGCTACAAGGATGAACATCAAACCCTAGGGAAACCCTAGGGCCGGCGGCTGCTGTGAAGACCGTGGGTCACGTTCGGGTTCTGGACTGGATCGGGTAAGACCCATAGTTTCCTTAATACATTTATGCCTTGAATTAAGACTTCCCACAGTCTCAAAAAAAGCAGCATTAATATTTTTGGACACTTTTTGTTGATGCAAAAACTGTGAGAGAAGTTAGGTGCTGCTCCCCTACACGTATAGTTTGCTTTTCTCAGTCGGAACAAGAAAGGTAGAACCATGCATTTAATGCTCAGACTTGTTCTAACTTCCGTATTCAGTTCTCACTCAAACCATTTCCGCCACTTCTCAATATAAACGAAATTTTTTGTTAATACTTTTGGCCCCTTTGTACTAGAACCATGATAGAGTTTCTATGAGTTTCCATAATTAACGATGAAATGACTTGGAGTTGTAACTCGGTTTCTATTTTTTGAATATGGATTACATGTAGAGTTCAAATCATGGTTTAACACCAAAGATGGACTTTTCAATGACTTTGGAACGATAAAAGTATATAAACATCGAGATACATATCAGAATGTTCAATGTAATTGGTATATCAGATGTATCGATTGCTTGCACTTGAATTATATGACTTAAATGAAGTGAATTTGATTAACTAAATAAGTTTCGATTGGATTTTAAAGCATAAATATTGGGCTGCAAATATTAGGAGTAAATCTATCAAAGCTATTTAATGTTTTTTGGATATTCATGGTAGATGATATTTTTTTTTTTTTTGAGATGAAGATTGATGTTTAAAGAAAAGCAGGCAAAATCAATGATCGATAAACTACACAATATATCCTAGCTTATCCTACTGATATTTGCAGCAGTAGCTATGTTCTTCTTATTTATCTTTTAGCATAAGTTTGTGGCTTGATCAAACTTTTGATGCCATTGTTTTGGTGCTTGTTTCAAGCCATACAAAGACTTCACTAATTTGCACACTTTCTTTTCTTGCCCATGTAAAACAAACCCCTCGGGTTGTTCCATGTAAATTTCCTCTTCTAAATCACCATTTAGAAAAGAGGTTTTTACATCCGTTTTATGTACTTCAAGATTCCTTAAAGCGGCTATTGCAAGTGCTATTCTTATTGATGTTATTCTCGTTAGCGGAGAATATGTATCAAAATAGTCAATGCCTTCTTTTTGCTTGTAACCTTTAATTACAAGTCTTGCCTTATACATGTTAATTGTTCTATCCACTTTCATTTTTCTTTTGAAAATCCACTTATATCCTAGTGGTTTACAACCCGGAGGTAAATCCACTAACTCCCAAGTATGATTTTGCAAAATGGAATCTATTTCACTTTTAATTGCCTCTTTCAACAAAGGTCCTTCCGAAGAGCTCACGGCCTCTTTGTAATTTTGTGGTTCACTTTCTAGCATATAAGTTAAAAAGTCCGTCCCAAAGGATTTTAGTCCTACCTCGTTTACTACTTCGAGGTTCCATTTCTTGTTCATCATTTTCATCATGATGAATGTCTCTTCTTCTTCTTCTTCTTCTTCTTCTTCTTCTTCTTCTTCTTCTTCTTCTATTGAATTATATATCCGTTTAGATGAACTTGCTTCATTCCTTTTACACGAAAATATATCTTCATAGAAATAAGCATTTCTTGATTCCATTATAGTATTCTTGTGCATTTCTTGAATTTTCGATTCATACACAAGAAATCTATAAGCACTACTATTATGTGTGTTAAGTTTAATGCCTTTGAATTTTGGGACGTAAATTTAAATGGGTTAAATTATCAAGTTCGTAATACTGAGACAGAAGGAGTAAATTCCAGAATTTTGGGCGAGCACTTAAGGAGGCCGCATATATTTTCTGTGAATTTCACGCCAAGTTCTGAAGTGGGCCGACCGGATGTGTTTGGGTTTTGTTTTTTGGTCGGCTGACTGGTTTACTAGTCAAACAAGAATAGTACTCAAGTATTATAGTTTGATAGTGTCATCCCAAGTAGGCCATTAGGATTAGGAAGTTTCTTAATTAGTTTAGGATTCCTCTTACTGTGATGGTGTCCGAATCAATTAAGGGAACCGGTTATATACTCCCTCCGTCCAAAATTTAATTCAGTACCTTATTTTATTCAGAAAGTGAGAGAGATCAATAATTCTAGATCTAGGGTTTTGCATAGCTAGGAACTTTGTGATCAAAGTTCATGCAAACATAGATTAGTGTGATCATATTATTGTAATTGTTTCTCCGCCATAATAATATCTGTTTCCCTTTGCCCGTGGAGGTAGCCAATAGAGATTGGTGAACCACGTAAATCTGTCTTGTTATTTCTTGTGTTAATTATTATTTTCTATCTCTTGGGTCTGATTTACTAACAAGTGGCACCAGAGGCTGGTTAGTCAAGAAAGATCAGGGAATTCCGCTGCGGTAGAAGAGATGGTTTCCGGGATGGACCAGAAAATCGACAAGTTTGATGGGAAGAACAGTTTTAGTTTATGGCAGATCAAGATGAGAGCCATGTTGCGAAGACAAAGTTTGTGGGCTCCAGTGGCTACTGCAATCAGGGATCACAAGGATCCAAAAGGTAAGGCAGAGGTCGTTCCCACAGCAGAGGATTCGAAGAAGGCTGTAGACATGGTAGTATTGGATGAGAAAGCTCATTCAATGATTATCATGAGTCTTGATGATGAGATCTTAGCGGAAGTAGCAGATCAAGAAACAACGGGAGGCTTGTGGCTAACGTTAGAGAATATGTATTTGACGAAGTCTCTAACCAACAAGCTCTATATGAAGAAGAAGCTATTCACTTTCCATATGTCTGAAGGTACGCCTATTAAGGATCATCTAGATCGATTTTCTGCTTTATTACTTGAATTGCGTAATATAGAGGTGAAAATTGATGATGAGGATGCTGTTCTAATTCTGTTGATATCTCTACCATTGTCATATGAATCATATGTTGATTCATGCTTGAACAAAGAGACAATTACTATGGAGCAAGTAAAGTCTGGTCTGAAGACTAGAGAACTGCGCCGAAAGGCGAGTGGTACTAGTACAGAATCTCAGTCATCAGGTTTGACTGCGGAAGGCAGCAAAGGGCATGGTCGAAGGAAGGAAGGTTCTAGACGGGGTCCGATACCTAGAGATATCTGTAGTTATTGCAAGGAGAAGGGGCATTGGAAGACCGACTGTCCCAAGAAGAAGAGAGAGCAGCAGGGAAAATATGAGTCGACTGCTGCGGCGGCAAGCAGTGATAATCTGGATGAGGATTGTGATTATGCCCTGGTGACCGAAGAAGAATCGTGCGAGGAAGTTGCATGGGTTCTAGATTCGGGAGCATCTTATCACATGTGTTCACGCAAGGAGTAGTTTACAACATACGAGCACAAAGATGGAGACCGTATTTATATGGCTAATGGATCAGACTACGAGGTGATTGGCATAGGCTCCTTAAGGGTGAGAACTTTGGGTGATAAATCTCTCACATTGAACAAGGTAAGACACGTTCCACAAGTAGCAAAGAATCTGATATCGCTCAGTCGTTTGGACAAGAAGGGATATAGTTTCAAGGGTGAAGGTGGAGTTCTGGATGTCTACAAAGGTTCAGATGTGATTCTGAAGGGAGAAAGAAAAGGTTCCTTGTTCATCCTCCAAGGTTCTGAGAATTGTGAGGGTATTGACGAGCAGGTGGAGCATCGTTTTACTCTAGGCCGGAGTGAACTGGGCAAGCCACGGCTAGAAGATCGACACACACCGGTTCTATCAGTCATGGTTGGCATGATCCAATGTCGACTGGATGGGCCACAACTGAATGACTATTAATCGCCCGTTGGGGCGATTCTGAGTGCCCGCAGGTGCACGTCTGAGTGTCCGTAGGATACATTGCATGCAGAAAATATGATTGTCCAGAGGACAAGGTTGTTTGTCTGGTGAGGCAAATTCTGGGTGTCTTGAAGATACATGGCGCACAAAATCTAGTGTCTTTGACGAAAGACAGAACTGAGGAAAAGGTTGGAAAATCTGGTTCGAGGGATGTGGCTCAAGGTGGAGGCTATGTCGGAAAGCTCGTGCATTTGAATTATTAGGGGAGATTCAAAGTCAAGGTGGAGATTGTTAAGTTTAATGCCTTTGAATTTTGGGACGTAAATTTAAATGGGTTAAATTATCAAGTTCGTAATACCGAGACAGAAGGAGTAAATTCCAGAATTTTGGGAAAGCGCGTAAGGAGGCCGCATAGATTTTCTGTGAATTTCACGCCAAGTTCTGAAGTGGGCCGACCGGATGTGTTTGGGTTTTGTTTTTTGGTCGGCTGACTGGTTTACTAGTCAAACAAGAATAGTACTTAAGTATTATAGTTTGATATTGTCATCCCAAGTAGGCCATTAGGATTAGGAAGTTTCTTAATTAGTTTAGGATTCCTCTTACTGTGATGGTGTCCGAATCAATTAAGGGAACCGGTTATATACTCCCTCCATCCAAAGTTTAATTCAGTACCTTATTTTATTCAGAAAGTGAGAGAGATCAATAATTCTAGATCTAGGGTTTTGCATAGCTAGGAACTTTGTGATCAAAGTTCATGCAAACATAGATTAGTGTGATCATATTCTTGTAATTGTTTCTCCGCCATAATAATATCTGTTTCCCTTTGCCCGTGGAGGTAGCCAATAGAGATTGGTGAACCACGTAAATTCTGTCTTGTTATTTCTTGTGTTAATTATTATTTTCTATCTCTTGGGTCTGATTTGCTAACAATGTGCATACCCAATAAATATGCAATCAATAGTTTTTGGTCCAATTTTCATCTTTTTAGGTGTTGGAATTAAAACCTTAGCAAGACACCCCCACACTTTCATGTATTAGTAAGATGGCACTCTTCCATGCCACAATTCATAGGGCTCTTGTTTAATTTCTTTCGAGGCACTTTATTTAACACTTAGTTTGCCGACAACACGGAATCTCCCCACATGTTATCCGGTAGCCCCGAACTTATAATCATGGCGTTCATCATTTCCTTTAGAGTCCGATTTTTTCCTTTTGGAAACTCTATTGGATTGCGGTGCATAAGGTGCCGTTGTTTCGTGTTTCATTCCATGTTGAGCACAAATATCCTCAAATGGATACTTATACTCACCACCACGATCACTTCTTATGACTTTCATTTTCCGGTTAAGTTGATTTTCAACTTCATTTTTATAGAGAACAAATTTCTCTATAGCCTCATCTTTACTTTTAAGAAGATACACATAACAAAATTTTGTGTTATCATCTACAAAAGTCATAAAGTACTTATTGCCCCCACGTGATTGTGTTGATTTGAAGTCACATAAATCGGTATGAACCTGTTAGTACCCGACCTGAAAATGAGTATATTAGGGCTTTCCCAAATATACAAGGACTTTATGGGAATTAGAAACCTTGCAAAGACTTGTCCCGGATTCCCAAAAATAGCTCAATGTTCTAGAAAACATTAAATATGGACATTTAGGGTTGCCTTGTATGAACAGTAAAACCCTAGCTTGAATTTCAAGTCAGCGCGCAACGATGGCCACGCGGCCACTTTCGCCGCCGCCCTCAATATTGGCCACGCGGCCACATCCGCCCTGGAAGATCTGAACCATCAGATCTTCCCCTTAGTTTACTATATAAACCAATCTCATGCTATTGGTTTAGGGGGATCCGAATTTGAGAGTTCTTAAACACAATTTTGCTCTCTAATTAGCATTCAAACCTCCAAGAAGATCAAGGTTTATTTCTTGCCAACATAGGTAAGTTTTCTAACTTATTCTTCTTCACGTTCTTGCATTATTTCTAATGTAGATCTTTAATATTCATGTTCTTGCATGTTTATTCATAGTTTCTTCATATGCTTCGCATGTTTATTCATATGTTCATATATGTTCTTCATATGTTCATCGTGTTCATAGATTAAAACCTTATTTATGCCATATTTAGGGTTGCGATCTTCATAATTGCATGTTATTTCATAGCCGATGATGATCGAGGGTTCATCGACCCGAGGATGATCTAGAACTACTTCTAAACCCTAATCTTTAGGTAATTCCCCCCTCATTATGCATGATCCCGATTCTTCTGCCTATTCTTATTCTCTCGAACTACGCTGACCTGAGCTTCTCACATTGAGAGGAACGTAGGCAATCTTCGGATCCGGTCTCAAACACTAACACCTACTAACACATTCATCATGATAGAAAGACCGATCATTCGGGCAATGGGAGTGATAACGTCCAATATTCTTCTCTTGTTGTAATTTGACCCCCGAACCCATTAAATGCTTTTTCTCAATGTTTTGTCTATAACTAAAACGGCGTGGCGACTCTCATAATTTTAATGTTGCTATAAATATTCCCAATTTCAAACACACGTATTCACAGTGGCGACTCCGCTGGGGACTGCTTTGAAACTTTTTCAAACTTAGTGGGTCTAACTTTCGTCACATCATGATGCTTACCATGTTTATACATGCACACACTTGCCATGTTTACACATGCACACACCTGCCATGTTTACACATGCACACTTGCCATGTTTATACATGCACACACTTGCCATGTTTACACATGCACACACCTGCCATGTTTACACATGCACACTTCCCATGTTCACACATGCACACACATGCCATGTTTACACATGCACACTTGCCATGTTTACACATGCACACTTGCCATGTTTACACATGCACACACCTGCCATGTTTACACATGCACACTTTTCATGTTTACACATACACCTCACACTTTGCCATGTTTACACATGCACCTCACACTTTGCCATGTTTGCACATGCACCTCACACTTTTCCATGTTTGCACATGCACCTTGTATTTTTGCCATGTTAATATGTGTACCTTGTATTTTTTCAATACATGTATTTTTTGTACCTTCCCTATAGTACTAAGGTCAAACAAAACTCTGCTATGCTCCCTTGTACATTATTTTCCTTCTCTTGCATTGCATTGAATAGCATCATTCAAACATTCAAAACTTCTCTCTTTTCTCCTTAAAAAGAATTAGTTTCTTGCCACACACTACCACTAGTCCGTGTCAGCACTGCACATGTCCCTACTACCCGGAGTTTTCGATGTGCGGGAATTTGTGCGCTACTGCCGCCCTCTTTTCGAGTCACTCGTCTACTCCACTCACCATGTACGTTCCGCGAGCGGTGGGAACCTTTAACCTAACCCATGTCAACCCACACATAGAGATTAGAACACTCCTCGGACCACCCATTTAGGATCTAAATAAATGCAAAACTTTTCACAAAATAAAATGTGCATTGCATCTAGGCGACCTCTAAGGTCCATCGCTCACCCCGTGGGCCATCTATCAAAATTCCTCATCTTGGCCTATCATCTCAGCCCGCTTTGGCCAAAATCCCACCATCCTTTGGCCTCTTAGGACAATCTTATCTACCTTTGACCTCCTAGGTCAACCTTTGACTGCCTAGGTCAACCTTCTCAACCTTTGACCTCCTAGGTCAACCTTACCACCCTTCGACCTCTTAGGTCAACCCTTGACCTCCTAGGTCAACCTTATCACCTCTGACCCCCTAGGTCAAACTTTATCATCTTTAACCTCTTAGGTCTACCCTTTGACCTCCTAGGTCAACCTTATCTACCTTTGACCTCCTAGGTCAACCTTTGACCCCCTAGGTCAATCTTATCCGTTTAAGTCAACCTTTGACCCCCTAGGTCAATCTTATCCGTTTAAGTCAACCTTTGACCCCCTAGGTCAACCTTACCAATCTTTGACCTATTAGGTCTACCCTTGACCCCTAGGTCAACTTTATCAACCTCCGACCTCTTAGGTCAACCCTTGACCTCCTAGGTCAACCCTATCACCTTCGGCCTCTTAGGTCACCCCTCGACCTCTTAGGTCAACCTTTGACCCCTTAGGTCAACCTCATCCTCCTTTGACCTCTTAGGTCAACCTCTGACACCATAGGTCATTCTCATCCGCCTTTGACCTCTTAGGTCAACCTCATCCGCCTTTGACCCCTTAGGTTTACCCTTGACCCCTAGGTCAACTTTATCAACCTCCGACCTCTTATGTCAACCCTTGACCTGCTAGGTCAACCCTATCACCTTCGACCTCTTAGGTCACCCCTCGACCTCTTAGGTCAACCTTTGACCCCTTAGGTCAACCTCATCCGCCTTTGACCTCTTAGGTCAACCTTTGACCCATAGGTCATTCTCATCTGCCTTTGACCTCTTAGGTCAACCTTTGACCCCATAGGTCATTCTCATCCGCCTTTGACCTCTTAGGTCAACCTCATCCGCCTTTGCCCTCTTAGGTCTACCCTTGACCCCCTAGGTCAACCTTTTCAACCTTTGACCGCCTAGGTCAACCTTCTCAACCTTTGACCCCCTAGGTCAACCTTTGACCGCCTAGGTCAACCCTCTGAACCTTTGACCTCCTAGGTCAACCTTTGACCCCTAGGTCAACCTTATCAACCTTTGACCGCCTAGGTCAACTTTATCTACCTTTGACCCCCTAGGTCAACCCTTACCAACTTTTGACCTCCTAGGTCAACCTTATCCGCCTTTGACCCCTTAGGTCAACCTTTGACCTCCTAGGTCAACCTTTGACCGCCTAAGTCAACCTTCTCAACCTTTGACCCCCTAGGTCAACCTTTGACCGCCTAGGTCAACCCTCTGAACCTTTGACCTCCTAGGTCAACCTTGACCCCTAGGTCAACCTTATCAACCTTTGACCGCCTAGGTCAACTTTATCTACCTTTGACCCCCTAGGTCAACCCTTACCAACTTTTGACCTCCTAGGTCAACCTTCTCCGCTCTTGACCCCCTTAGGTCAACCTTTGACCCCCTAGGTCAACCTTATTCGTCTAAATTAACCTTTGACCTCTTAGGTTGACCCTTGACCTCCTAGGTCAACTTTATCACCCCTCGATCTCTTAGGTCAACCTTTGACCACTTAGGTCAACCCTATCCACCTTTGACCTCTGAGGTCAACCTTTGACTCCCTAAGTCAACCCAATCACATTTCGACTTCTTAAGTCAACCTTTGACCCTTAGGTCAACCTTATCCGTTTTCGACCTCTTAGGTCAATCTTTGATTCCATAAGTGAACCCAATTACCTTTGGTCCTAACCCGCTTAGGTCAAACTGTCATCTTGACCCACCGTCGTCCAGACCAACCTAGGTCAACCCGTTTAGGTACACACACCATCCTTGACCCATTTAGGTCAACCTGCCCGTCTTAGGTTAAAACTACCCCTTCACCTTTGACCCGCCAAGGTCACCCCGTGACCCGCTTAGATCGACTTACCTATCTTGGATTCATCTAGGTCAATCTCCAACCTTCCTTAATCCACCAACCCTAATAGGTCAACCTTAGACCCGCCTAGGTCAAACCATGTCCATCCCGCTTAGATCATCCCATAGGCAAACCGCTACAACCCGCTATCTTGATTCATTCACCATATAGGTCAATCCAACCCTTCTCATTTAGGTCAACCTATCCTTTACCCATCTACGTCAACCCACCATTATCGTCGCATTCTAGCTTGAACCACTTCTTGTCTCAAACCTTAGGTCAAACCTTAAGTCAAACCTTACCCGATTCCTATAGGTCTTCCTCACCCATGCTTGACCAAGGACCGAGTCATCTCCCTCTTTTTGACCCCTGTGGTCATTTCTCACCTCTTTTTAAAAGTCTAACTTGATTCGAACTACGGCGACCTGAGCCTCTTATTGTGTGGGACCACTCTCTCATGGTAAGGGGAACGTAGGCAACTTCGGCCCGGTCAAACTTTCAATTTTTTACCAAAATGCATTTCAAAAATGTGGAGACCGACTCTTTTCCAAAAAATGATTTTATAACGATGCCTTATCATTAAATGCGAATCTAATTTAATTCAACTAAGAGGCTTAATTCTTTCATGAATAGAGTTCTGCATCATGTCGGCTGCAAAGAACATCGAAGTTGCAACTGAAGCTGCTACCCAAGATCCCGAGACAATCCTCTACACCGGTACTGCTCTCAGTAAACAAGCATCCCACTTCGAAGCCATCCTCGATGAACAAGCAATCCACTTTAAGGCCATTCTCAACGAGCAAGCAACATACTTTCAGAAGGAGATGCATAAGACCCTAAGAGATATCGAGAGGCGCCATTTGTCTGACATTCGTGGCGTTTATGATTACCTCAGTCGAGTTCCCCCTCTTTCTCAATGTCAACACCCGTACGCTCCTCAAATGTACGGGCTGCCACAAACTGTCCCCGTCGGGATGCCTCCTATGACTACTCATCAACAAGGGGTGCCGGTACCTAAATCACCCTCAAAGACAGTTCGTGAAAGGAAGGACGAGCGCGAATTCGACGACTTAGGTATGCCGTTAGCCAAACTCTTCAAAAGTCTAGTTCAAGCCGGCAAGTTGTCTCCTTTGTTCAACTATGAACCAAGTAGGGTGAAGCAATGCTTGGATCCCTCCAAACACTGCCAATACCACTAGTACGTTGGGCATGACACCGAAGATTGCCTCCAATTGAGGAGGAAGATTCAAAGCCTCATTGACAGCGGAGCCATCACCCGCCAACGGAATACATGGGCATGGGCAAAAGAGGAAATTGGGGCTACCTCCTTTAATAAAAAAAAAAAAAAAGAGGATCATTCAGTCTTCGTAGGTTCTAGAGTGTCCTTAGTCAAAAGTCCACCTTGGACGATTTTTGTTTCTTTAGTAAAAGTCCACCCCGGACTAGTCAGTTTAAATCTTTTAGTTCCAATAAAAGAGTCTTTATTTCTTTTCTCTCTAGACTTGAGACATAATCTTGCATAAATCAATTCCATGAAAATTGTCTTATTCACCATTTTAACTTGATTGCTATATCTTTATATGATGAATTAATCTTAATCTTAATCATTAATGACGACTCATTAAAAGGTAAATGGACCCACAAACCATTCGCACAACTAAGTAAACAATTAGTCTCAAGATAACAAATGCTTTGACCAATTAGGATGAACGAATCACCCCATACACTCTCTCTATACACTTACCCCTTGTACACACTTCATGTACACTCTCTATATACACCTTCCCCCATACACTAACCTCATACGCCTCTCATCCCACCATTAGACCCCTTTTTATAAGGTCGTGACAAAGAAATGGATTGCGGTTGCTCATCATCAAATAGACATCCATGCTGCCACAATTTAAAGGGTTGGTTTGTTCCCTTCATGAGTACTACATGCCGTTACACTGGGGCTGTCCGTATTCCATCGCAAATGTAAGACAAGTGCACGAAGTCATTCATGCCATTAATTGGTGCACGTGATAATCCAATGGAGCTCTACCGGAGAAAATCAAGGGGCTAGGATGCCCGCCGCCAGCAAGAGGCCGCTTGAACTATAAGGAAGCTACCTCACAATCGAGAGAGGCGAAAGCAAACTAGGGGCTTGTCTTGCCCAATGTTTCATGTACAAATATAAAAAAAAAAAAAAAAAAAAAAAACGGCTCGCTAGGATGAAACCCAAAAGGGCGTCCTAGGCAAAAGTTAGAGCATCGCACAAAAAGAAGCCCGCTAGGTTGAAAACCCGAAAGGGCGGCCTAGGAAAAAAAAGGGTGTGCACAAAGAGATAAAATAAAAAAAATAAAGAAAAATAGAAGGGGCTATCACCATAAAAAAGTAAAAGTCCCATTTTATTTTGACTTCAAATGTTCTATTTTTCTTTCTTTCCCTACAAAGAAGATTAACGCGGTAGCAGCAGCCATGACAACTACAATGGAGCAATCCACCGCAATGAGCTGCAATGAAGCAATCCAAAGCAACAAGCTACAACGGAGTAACCTATCGCGACAAATGAACCTCATACTCAAACCCCAACTTCATCATCATCCGGGCCTCCCCGAACTACGCGGACCTGAGCTCCTCACCTTGAGGAGAACGTAGGCAACCTCCCGGTTCGGTCCAAAATATACACAACCCACCTTGAGCCAATCTCCTTTCTCTTCTCTCTTCCCCATATATTTCTACTTCTGATCTCTTCACTCACAATTGATCAAAACATTTATTATTTCGAGACTACTTGTCTAAAACATAATCATAAGATGCATAACTAATCAACGAGGTCCATTCTCGAGCAATCAAATGAGAATCCTGAATAAAACAATGTTCAAATGTCTCGACAAGTCTTCCGTTCTACAATCTAGGAAAGAGCTAAACACTTACTTTCTATCAAAGCAGGGGCTTCCTCCCTTTTGTACATATATACACTCAGTTACCCAAAAAGTCAAAATGCGAGTACTATCTCTCTCTCTCTCTTACTCTCCCCAAAATGCCCCCGCATGTTTTCAAACAATTCTTTTTTCCTTTTTTGAGTCGACTGAATGATTTCAAAAAAAAAAAAAAAAAAAAAAAAACAAAAAAAAAAAAACAAAAAAAAAAAAAAAAAAAAATTGACGCAAAAGAGATGCCCGCTAGATTGAAAACCCGCAAGGGCGGTCTAGGCAGAAAAAAGGGTGCGTCTTAAAAGAGGTAGGATACCCCGCTCTACGCAACTGGGGCTTCCCTAACAATAAAGGATCGACTATGTGGTTTCCCAGAGAATACCGAGGCGTCAACAAGGATACACTTAGAAGAAGGGCACCCCTCATCGTCTAACTCGGCACGCGACGACCTATTTGGATTGATTAAAATCATAATTAATTATAAGGCATCTGTATAAGATCATAACACTTTCATAAAGTTTTCTCCTCCCCGACACTTTGTTTATAAACCCGCACGCTCGGTCTCCACAAAATTGTAAAAACATCCTCGATCCATCTGAGACCCATCTCCGTGATTCTTGAGTTGACTCGGTCCTTCACCCTATTTCCTACACAATAGGATACCCTTAGGTCCCAACCTACCTGGTTCAAAACCTTAGGTCCCAAGCCTACCCGGTCAGTCTTGCCTAAGTGACACCATAAACTCTCTAGGTCCCGAGCCTACCCGATCAGTCTTACCTAGGTCCCAAACCTACCCGGTGAGTCTTACCTACGTTACATCATAACCTCTTAGCTCGACCTTCCGCAAGTTCGTAGCATGACCCCTTCGGCCTCAAACCGGTTCTACCCAAAACTTCAGACCTTAAACTAGTTAACCAAAGCCAAATCCATAGGGTGACCCATTATGTCCCGAACCTACCGGTCCCGAGCCTACCCGATCTCCTAGATCTCAAACCTACCAACACATACTCATCGTTACAGGTCCAACCTCTTAGGTCTACCCAGTCTAACCTATTGAACGATCCCTGAGATCCCAAGACCATTCGAGTCAACCAAATACCTACCTTTTAGGTCTCTAGAATATCTGATTCATACCTTAGGCCTCAACCCCTAAACCTTTAGGTCACAAGACTTTCTACCCTTTAGGTCTCTCACCTTACATCTCCACCCTTTGGACTCTTTAATTCCCAAGCCTACTTGGTCCGACTAAAAGCGACATATCTACGTCTCCCGACTACCGTCATACCCAAACCATGGCCCTGCCACTCTTAAACCTAGTGTCACTCCTTAGCTTCAAAAGACTTCCTAGTCTGACCTTCAACCCCCTAGGTCTCTAACCTACTTAATCCGAGCCGAGTCCAAACCTCGCCACCTACAAGGTCCACCCTTGAACTCCATGGATCTCAAACCTTTCTTCCCCACGAGTCCAAACCTCAAACATGCTCGAACGCATAGGATCTCCCGCGTACCGCGCCATAGACCCGTCCGGTCAGAACTCGTGCGTTTAACACCTCTGGGGTCCCATCCCTAGCCTACCTTCACAATCGCCGAACGAGCTTGGTCACGCGCAATGACCTCTAAGACAAACTTAGGTCCTAAGCATACCCAATCCAACTTAGGAACCTATTGTACTCGAGCAAAGTCTTGGACACTCAATCCCTTTACCTAAAGCGCCAACATGGTCACATGTCCAGACCCATTTCTCGCACATGGCTCACACCTAGCACACTCTAGGATCCAATCCCGACATGCGTATTAGGTACTAGGATCATCCAATCCCAATCCATTGCTCCTTGGCCGACCTCAAGCCTGCTTGGCCTAATCCATAACGCGGTTTCTCTAGGACAAAAGACTTACCCGCTTGAAAGCCTTATGTCCCAACGCTACCCTGCCTAGCCTTCGATCTCCTAGATCTTATGCCTACCATTCCATTAGGCCCCGGTCTCCTTAACACATGTCTGAGTCTTACCCTAGCTAAACCCTAGAACTTTAGCCTAGGTCTAATCTATCGAGCCTATCCAGCCACGGGGTATCAATCATTTGCCCCAAACCGCAACACTCTTAGACCTCAAACTTGCTCGGTCTAAACCAAGACAAACCTTCAAATGCTTTCGGTCTCCAAACCCTAGCCTTAAACCTAGGTAAACACATTCTCTAAACCCTAGCCTCAAGCCTAGGTAGTCATATCATTCTCTCTGAACCCTAGCCTCAAGCCTAGGTAATTACATCCTTCCTAAACCCTAGCCCCGAACCTAGGTAGTTACATCCCTTCCAAACCCTACCTTAGAGCCTAGGTATTTACACCCTTCCTAAACCCTAGCCTTGATCCTAGGTAGTCACGTATCCTCTCTAAACCCTAGCCTCGAGCCTAGGTAGTCATATCATTCTCTCTGAACCCTAGCCTCAAGCCTAGGTAATTACATCCTTTCAAACCCTAGCCTAAAGCCTAGGAAGTTACATCCTTCTTAAACCCTAGCCTTGATCCTCGGTAGTCACATATCCTATCTAAACCCTATCCTTAAGCCTAGGAAAACCACAACATCCCCTTTAACCCTAGCCCAAATTCTATGGAATTTCCAAAGCCTCGTATGCCACATCATTTCCAAATTCCCGAAACCCTAGTCTCGAAACCTAGGAAATTTACAATCTCAATTCTCCGTTTTATTGAACCCTAGTCCAAAACCTAGGATACAATGCCCTGTCTAAAACTTAATCAACCCGCATTCGCTCTAAACCCTAGCCTCGAGCCTAGGTAGTCGCATTCGCTCTAAACCCTAGCCTCGAGCCTAGGTAGTCGCATTCGCTCTAAACCCTAGCCTCAAGCCTAGGTAGTCGCACTCGCTCTAAACCCTAGCCTCGAGCCTAGGTAGTCGCACTCTTTCTAAAACCCTAGCCTCAAGCCTAGGTAGAAATTATCCTCTTTAAACTCTATCATCAAGCCTAGGATTCAACATTCCCTTCAAACCCCAGTCCTATACCTAGGAAACTCCTTCACCTTAGTCTCAAAACGTAGGAAGTTTACAGTCCTTAGCCTTAAAACCTAGCCTAAAGCCTAGGTTACCATGAACCTTTCCCAGCCATAGTCACCAATCCCGGAAAATGGTGAACCCTAACATCAAGCATAGTGGACCTTCCACAAAAGCAATCCCTCTTCCCAACGGTCCATGGTCTCAAGCCTAGGAAGTCACAACCCTTTCAACTCCCAGCCTTGGGTCTAAAGCCAACGCCTTTGCAACCTCTGAACCTACCACAACTCCAAGCCCTAGCCGCGAAGCCTAGGATATTTCTAAACCTTAGTCCCAAACCTAGGAGAGTCATGGTCCTTAAACACCAGTTTCCAAACCCTTGTTCGAAACCCTAACATCTAGGAAGTTCCTAAACCTCAACCTCTCCAAACCCTAGCCGCAAACCTAGGAATCTGCATTCTCTCCAAACCCTAGTCTCAAGCCTAGGAAGCACCATCCCTTTTACCCTAGCCCAAGTTCTAGGGAATTTCTAAAGCCCTGTGTGCAACATCCTTTCCAAATTCTCGAAACCCTAGTCTCGAAAACTAGGAAATTTATAATCTCAATCCCCCGCTAGTCTTATGCCTAGGATACAATAGCCTTTCCATATTCTCTCCGAACCCTAGCCTCGAGCCTAGGTAGTCGCATTCTCTCCAAACCCTAGCCTGTAAGCCTAGGAAACCCACATTGTATCCAAGACACAATCTCAAGTCTAAACAACCATAACATCTTTTGCATCCTTATCTAAGAGGCTACCCATCCCCTTTCCTTAGAAGCCTTAGGTCCTACCCTAAGCAACCAAGCAAAATGTCCCTTACCTAACACCTTGGTCTCAATGGCTCGTAGCCTCATTCCCTCCTAAATTAGGATAAGCGGAACCCAGATCATGTTTCCCATATTAGCAACTCCCCGAGAGTCCATCTCCTTCGCGTCTCCCTAAAGGTCCTTTGCCCTTGTGACTCACCAAAGAGTCCCTTGTGACTCCCCGAGAGTCTATCACCTTTGTGACTCCCCGAGAGTCTATCACCTTTGTGACTCCCCGAGAGTTCATCCCGTTTGCGACTTCATAACAATCCATCATCTTTGCCTCCACATGTAAAATTTCAGTTTTACCCCTGGTACATTTCCCTTTGTTCATTTTTAGGTACCCTTAGCGCTATTTTGACTGATATTCGTTACCTTTGAATACGGAAAACCCCTTAAAACTTCCTAATATTTGCTTAGGATGCGTATGGTTGTAGAGACTTCGGCGCCTCTATGACATACGCATCCTAGATCGATCGCAATGGGAAGAAGCCTCGGCGTTTCTGTTTGCGAGAGATCCAGCATCTATTATTTTAGCACTTCCTAATATTTGCTTAGGATGCGTATGGTTGTAGAGACTTCGGCGCCTCTATGACATACGCATCCTAGATCGATCGCGATGGCAGAAGCCTCGGCGTTTCTGTTTGCGAGAGATCCAGCATCTATTATTTTAGCACTTCCTAATATTTGCTTAGGATTCGTATGGTTGTAGAGACTTCGGCGCCTCTATGACATACGCATCCTAGATCGATCGCAATGGGCAGAAGCCTCGGCGTTTCTGTTTGCGAGAGATCCAGCATCTATTATTTTAGCACTTCCTAATATTTGCTTAGGATGCGTATGGTTGTAGAGACTTCGGCGCCTCTATGACATACGCATCCTAGATCGATCGCGATGGGCAGAAGCCTCGGCGTTTCTATTTGCGAGCGATCCAGCATCTATTTTAGGATTCGTATGATCGTAGAGACTTCGGCGCCTCTATGACATACCGTCCTAGATCAATCGTAATTAGCAGAAGCCTCGGCGTTTCTATTTGCGAAAGATCCAGCATCTATTTTAGGATTCATATGGTTGTAGAGACTGTGGCGCCTCTATAACATACCATCCTAGATCAATCGTGGTTAACAGAAGCCTCGGCGTTTCTGTTCACGAGAGACCCGACACCTATTACTTTGGCGCGATCGGCAGGAACCCTGGCGATCCTGATTGCGTTTACCATTCCATCTTGGGATTATTTAGACAACGTAGTCTTTAATTTTCCCAAATAACTTCATTTCCTAACGAATGTTCGTTCTTCATACAGGATAGTGCCCGTAGGTTTATTATCCCTAGCGGAAGTCCGATGGCTCCCAATTTCCCCATCAGATCTGAACTACGACCGGCTTGATTCCTCGGAGGATACGTAGGAAACCTGAAAAGGTTCAGCCACCCGACCGACGCGGTCATCTCTCATCCCCAGCAGGTGCATTTTCCCCAGCAGAAGACGTTGCTCCCATAAGAGGACAAATCATTCCCAATTTCCCCATCAGATTTGAACTACGTTTGGCTTGATTCCCCCGCGGATACGTAGGTCGCCTGTCAAGGTCCAGCCGTTCCCTTACCTTTCATCTGTTTTGAAACTCATGTTTCAGACGGATCCTTCTCTTATCGTCGACCCCACATTGCCTTGCAAGAAGCGTCGCCGAGGGGCTACTGTTAGTACCCGACCTGAAAATGAGTTTATTAGGGCTTTCCCAAATATACAAGGACTTTATGGGAATTAGAAACCTTGCAAAGACTTGTCCCGGATTCCCAAAAATAGCTCAATGTTCTAGAAAACATTAAATATGGACATTTAGGGTTGCCTTGTATGAACAGTAAAACCCTAGCTTGAATTTCAAGTCAGCGCGCAACGATGGCCACGCGGCCACTTTCGCCGCCGCCCTCAATATTGACCACGCGGCCACTTTCGCCGCCGCCCTCAATATTGGCCATGCGGCCACATCCGCCCCGGAAGATCTGGACCATCAGATCTTCCCCTTAGTTTACTATATAAACCAATCTCATGCTATTGGTTTAGGGGGATCCGAATTTGAGAGTTCTTAAACACAATTTGCTCTCTAATTAGCATTCAAACCTCCAAGAAGATCAAGGTTTATTTCTTGCCAACATAGGTAAGTTTTCTAACTTATTTCTTCACGTTCTTGCATTATTTCTAATGTAGATCTTTAATATTCATGTTCTTGCATGTTTATTCATAGTTTCTTCATATGCTTCGCATGTTTATTCATATGTTCATATATGTTCTTCATATGTTCATCGTGTTCATAGATTAAAACCTTATTTATGCCATATTTAGGGTTGCGATCTTCATAATTGCATGTTATTTCATAGCCGATGATGATCGAGGGTTCATCGACCCGAGGATGATCTAGGAACTACTTCTAAACCCTAATCTTTAGGTAATTCCCCCCTCATTATGCATGATCCCGATTCTTCTGCCTATTCTTATTCTCTCGAACTACGCTGACCTGAGCTTCTCACATTGAGAGGAACGTAGGCAATCTTCGGATCCGGTCTCAAACACTAACACACTACTAACACATTCATCATGATAGAAAGACCGATCATTCGGGCAATGGGAGTGATAACGTCCAATATTCTTCTCTTGTTGTAATTTGACCCCCGAACCCATTAAACATGCTTTTTCTCAATGTTTTGGCTATAACTAAAACGGCGTGGCGACTCTCATAATTTTAATGTTGCTATGAATATTCCCAATTTCAAACACACGTATTCACAGAACCAAATCAAGTGGTTCATTATTTCTTTCAATAGAATGGAACAGAGTTTTTTGTGAGTTTTGCTTCTACACAACTCTCACATTTATGTTTGTAGTTTATTTTACATTTTGGTATGCAATTCAAGTTAATTAATCTACGAATTGTATCATAATTAACATGTCTTAGTCTACCATGCCACAAATTGGAAGACTCAAGCAAGTAAACAGAAGAATTCTTCATTTCATTGCCTTTGACCTTAATTGCCATTACATTGAGCTTAAAGAGCCCATCACAAACATACCCTTTTCCTACAAACATACCATTCTTTGACAAAGTGACAACATTTGACTCAAGCACAATACGAAAATCATGCTTGTTCAAAAGCGATCCGGACACCAAATTTTTCCGGACATCGGCACATAGAGCAAATTGTTGAGAATCAATTCTTTACCGGAAGTCATCTTGAGCACCACCTTCCCTTGTCCCTTGACCTCGGAAGTAGACGAATTACCCATGAACAATTTTTCACCATTTTCAAGGCCTTCAAACTTACTAAACATGTCATTGTTGGAACAAACATGCCTAGTAGCACCGGTGTCAATCCACCACTGCTTTTGGGTTAGAACCCACAATATTCACTTCGGAAATAACTGCCGCTAGCAATTCGGAAGCATCTTCAACTACATTGACTTCCTACACTCGGTAGACTTGTGGCCCTTAATACCACAATTGTAGCAAGTTCCACCAAACTTGTTCTTGGAGATTCCTCCCTTAGGCTTCAAAACGCCTTTGCCTTTGTTCTTGGAGCTTTCACCATGCTCCACAACATTTGCCTTAGCCACATTAGCCTTGGAAACAAGAAGATGATTCAACTTCTTTTCCGCGGCCCTATTACCTTCTTCAATACGAAGGCGAATAGCAAGTGCCTCAACATGCATCTCCTTTCGTTTATGCTTCAAATAATTATTGAAATCACTCCAAGCGGGAGGCAATTTTTCAATTATAGCCGCCATTTGGAATGTTTCACTCAAGACCATCCCCTCGACATGGATTTCATGAATTATTATTTGCAATTCTTCTACTTAACTTTTAACACTTTTAGAGTCCACCATTTTATAATCGAGGAAGCGGCCAACAACAAAATTCTTTGCACCCGCATCATCGATTTTATATTTGTGCTCTAAAGACTCCCTTAATTCCTTTGCGGTTTTCTTTTCACTATAAACATTATATAATGAATGTGACAAACAATTCAAAATATAATTACAGCAAAGGTATTCCGAATGCTTCCATGCCTCAATCGCACTCACGGCTTGAGCATCAGCATTCTCACCAACTTGTGGAGGATCTTCACGAAGAAACCTCTTCAAGTTCAAGGTAGTTAAGTGAAATTGCATCTTTTGTTACCATCTCTTGAAGTCTTGGCCAACAAACTTCTCAGGTTTTTCACTGTGATGCGCAGGAGTAGGAGCGGTGTAAGTACACCAATCTGAAATCGACCTACCTTAGAGGAATTCTTGGTACCATTTAGGGATAAACCAATGGGCCAGGACCTCACTAGGATAAACCTGATATTCCAGGACTGAACTGGAATTAAACTTGGAAAAATCCAGAAGCTCGCCAAGTCGAGTCGTACGAATGGTTTGGGCACATGAGGTCCCTAGCCGTACGGCTACTTTGGGCACCCTCAGCCTCTATAAATTGAACCCCATGCTGATCATTTCAGGGGGGGGGGAGAAACAACATAAGAAGGATTACTCTGTCAAAATCACTGCAGAAGTGTGAGAGAAGAGTGAAACAAAGAGTGAAAGAGAGAAAGGAAGATTGACTAAACCAAAATAGGTAAAGCCACCTTCTCCCCCTCCCTTCTCTTCATCTATAACTCTATTTTATCTTTAATCTTTGTTCAAGTTTATGTTAATCTTTATATTACTTGCAAGACTTTTCCATTCAAGCACTTTTACATTACTTGCAAGACTTGTCCATTCAAGCAACTTTAAATTTATGCACGACTTGTCCATTCAAGTAAATATACATATATTACTCTATATTTCTCTTGTACAAGCCATGAGATGATCCAAGGTGCCCTCCATGCTTTGTGTGGAAGAGGTTCAAACATAGACGATCATGGCTTGTTGATTGTCATTTACATTCTTGTCTAGTTGGAATGATGCTTTTGTTGGCAATAATGATAATTTGGATGATAAAGCTTCCATCTTTATCATCCAACATTGATCTAGATCTAAAGCCCCCTTTGGGGTCATAAAGATTCAATCTTTATGTGTTGATTTGACTCTTTGAAGGTTAATAAATCATAAAAATGCCATCTTAGGGATAAAGTTTCAATCTTTAGTCACCAAATGGTCAATTTTGGCCCAAAGGGCATGTTCATCAACTTTTCTCAATTTTCCCCAAGGATTGCTCATGATCACACCCAAATACTTGTTTTGGGGACTAAGTGATGAAAATTTAGCATAGGAATGTTGTATTTAAACTTATAAAGTATTTTAAACAAACTGGAATCAAAACAATTCTGTCCAGTTTCAACAGAATGTTCTGTTTCTGCTCTGAAACTGGACTGTTCTTGACTGAACTGTAAAATCCCAGGAAAAGGCCTGTACATCCGTACGGCTATGTTGGGAACAGGGGGCAAAATGTCTGTTTTTCCCTCTGATCCCTATTTTCTTAATAAACAGACCCTTTCAGTTAAGATTTTCTAAACAAAACCAATAACAGAAACTTTTCCGTTAAATACACACACACACACACACATTTCCAAACTAGCAAGGGAGACTCGGTTCTTTCTGAGGCAGTTTGGGTGAACCGCAAATATGTTCTTCCCAAAGTGTAACCTGACCTCCGAACTCACCTTCTCTAACCATTTTCATTTGTTGGGTTTAAAATTAACAAATGTGGCGACTCCGTTTCTTTTTCGTTAGGAAAGTTACCCGTGTTTGGCATTTCTTTCTCGTGCGAACCTCGCTTGTTTTCACCCCGAGGGATGGGATCCTTACAGTGGCGACTCCGCTGGGGATATAAAGTGCTTACGAACTTCTCCTTAGAAGCTTTGGAAGCACTTTTGTGTGGGTCAAACTCCCGTCTCCGTTAGTTAACTTTGTGCATGATTGTGTGTGTTTTTGTTGTTTCTGTTTGAACTGTTTTGAGTGCATACGTTCTGGAAATGCAATGAATTGGAGCATGATGATCAGAAGTTGGAGAAACTGAGAAAAAATCTCAACCCTCTTGGTCTAGCCGTACGGCTACTTTGGTAAAGGGCCAGAATGTTGCAAATTAACAATTTTGTGCAGGGCAGCAACATTCTGAATTGTCTTATGCTTCTGCTTGTCCAGGTTCCAAATTTACAGCCTTACTTGTGCACATTACCTTTATTCTTTTGGCCAAAACTTGGTTTTTAAAAATTGGTTATGCATGATATTTTGTTAATAAAAATGGTTTCCAAAATCTCATTGTGCATAACCCCCTTTTTGGTAAAAATTTCTTGACTCTTCGCGTTGTGCACAACTTGCTTTGTACAAATGGTTTCAATGTAAAGATTGTTCTTTTGGCAAAATGTTTGATTCGAAATTTTTTTGGTTGTGCACAACTTGGTACATGTACAAGTTTTGGTCTTTGTTTGTATTCTTTGACTTATTATGTATAAATTGCTTGCTCCATGCTTGTTCATACTTGTTCATATCTTGCTTATGTCATGCTCATCATGTTGAAAAACAAAATAAAAATCTCTATTTTGACTCAAAAAGGGATTATAGAATTGACTTCACACAACGCGCACTTGGCCTTGCACGTTCCAAATACCCTTTAAACCTAGGATGGATGCCAGATGCAGCTCGATTGGTGCTCTTGTTCCCTTCGAGCGCGCACGGGTCCATTCCACCTCCCCTTTCAAGCCGAGTCAACCACACATGTCTATGACACACAAATACCGTGACTTTGGTTGGTTTTTGGTCTAGTTCACTTTGCCATTATCTTTAAGCATGTGTCCAAAGTCAATTATGGCCAAGTTAATGCCCGGGTTACGACTCCTTGATGTAATGCAAGTGTGGCCTAACCCGCCCCTAACTCGTGTGTTAATGACGACCACAATTAACAAAGGTCATGTGCTAAAGATGGGGTAACACCGTGTCGTTAAGCCCTAATGAACGGGTCATGTTAATCATCCTTAAGCTCATGGTCGAGGATTGAGACACCCCATTCAAAATGAGGACATATCAGAATATCAGTGCAGCCTTCAGAACAGTCTCGATCCCGACTGGGGCTTAGTCATGATTAGGATGACCCACACATCAGGAGCCTTGCGACGCACTAGACCTTAGGATCATTTCTTTTGGTCGGTGGAAGCCGCTTGCCTTATAGGACCCTCGCCCGGGATAGTCCATCCTTGGGAGTATGCAGTACAGGTGAAAAACAAGGGGTCTATAGGCGTAGTGATGGCGTCCACTGATCCAGGATTTAGAATAGTTGCGAAAAAGAAGAGAAATCTTTTCCAACCAATTAGGAACAAAACGTGTTTTGAGCGTACATGAATAATAAGCGTTAAGTCATTAAATTGCGCGCTAACATTTGCTCGTGTGACAAAACCGCTTAATAATGATTATAGAAAATAAGCAAAATCCTTTTCTAAAAGGTAGAAATTCTTAAATTTATCTAAAATGCATGGCTTGGGCTTCCCCCCAAAAGGGTCAAACTCGTTTCTCTCAGTGAGTCAAAATCTCATTTGTGTCAAGTCTCCACCTTACTCAAAGCATGACTTTTCGAGATTCTTTCCACAGTGCCCTCATGGATTGTTGGTCCTTTGTAAAAATAGGAAATGGATGCCCGAATTGGAGTCATCGAAGGAGCCGTGAATGCTATACAGCAAGTAGTGAGGCGAATGGAACACGACCAAGGTCGTCTGCTAGGGGCCGTCGCCAAAATGGAAGAGAGGCGAATCCCTGACCTTGAAAAGGAAACCGAAAGGATGTGGGTTCAAATGGTACACCCTTTGCCTCTGAGAACTCTTGAAAGACAGGGAAAACGATTGGCACCAAGAAAGGCAAAGCGTGAGAAATGAGATAAACTCGCTCAGTTACAGCCACCAAGAGGACATGAGGAGAGTAGGGACATGCATAAATGCAACGGTGGATGCGATCTTTGACATCCGAGAATACCTCAGAGGAAATCCCCAGAACATCCCTGTTGGGCAAGCGTCTAGCACTCCGAACACCCATACCGATCCCCGGACAACCTTGAATCATCAAGAAGATCCACCACAACACCTAAGCAGAAAACTGCCGCCGAAGAATGACAGACTCAAGGCGGCCGTCCCCAAATCAGCTCGCAGTCAAAGGTTTGCCCCGTACCATCGTTTTCAGGAACTAGGGATTCCAAGAGCCCAGTTGTTGGACCTATTGCTCAAAGAAGGGAAGATCCAGTTGCTCGACCCTAGCGTGATCTTAACTGAGCACCCAAGTCAACAGCTCGACGACGCTCTCTTCTGCCACTATCACCAAGGGGTTGGACATTCTACTGGGGCTTGTGATGCTTTAAAAGACAAGATCCAGGAGCTCGTTGATGAAGGGATCATCACGAAGCAAGGCAATGAGTGGGTGTGAAGTCGGAAAAGGGAGAAGGGAGGAAGGAAGATGGTTAGGAGTGGTCCGGTCGTAGGTTCTAGATAGTCTTTCAAAAGTCCGTTGTGGACAAAGTCTTTTGTTTCTTTTATGAAAAGCCCTGCGAGGCAAATATTATGTGAAAAGCCACGGAGTTGGGCATGGTCGAAATGGTGAATAGTAGAATGATTGAGTCAATAGAGTCAATGGTTGAGTCTATGTTTGTAAAATTGAATCTCCCGTGAAATGGATCGTTTTTACTTCTATTCTCTCTAGACTTGAGGCATTATCTTGAAAAACGCATTAACTCTCGGAATCGCTTTATTAATGTTGTCAAGTGATTGCTATATCCCCAAAATGATGAGTTGACTCCAAAGCGTAACAGTCAACAACGACTCATTAAAGGATGAATGGACCTAAAAGCAAAAGAGTACGAAATGCAAACAATTAATCTTAATATGAATAAATGTTGTGATCAATTGGCATGAAGAAAATCATGAATGGCAAATCCTCCTCCATACACTCTCCCGATACACAACCCCATACACCTTTCTAAGATAAATCCCTGATACATGCCAAATACATCCCGAGATAGTGAAAAAAGTGAGGGCGTTGTTGCTCAACCACCAAGGTTTAACCGTGATCACATGCGCGCAGTCAGGCAAAAGGCTTCCCAGACTTTCAAAGTCAGCCCAAAGTGACAGGCACACCGCCAAGGGGCTACAAAGGAGCTAATACCCGAAAAAGAGAGCTAGGGCTAGTGTTGTCCTCCTCCTAAAAAAAAAAAAAAAAAAAGAGAGAAAAAATTGAATGATAACAAAAGAAAATGAATGAAAGGAAAGGAGGAGAGGAAATAGAAAAAAGAAAATGCTTGCCTCAAGAAAACCATCCACACCCAAGAGGGTTCATCCAAAGAGATCCATCTCAAAAGGATCTCCGCAAAAGCAAAGTGAGCAACAACGTCCTCCGAGACACCAAAAGGAAACCGATCCCGGCCAAAGCTGCCTATAGCCGAACTACGGCGACCTGAGCTCCTCACATCGAGGGGAATGTAGGCAACCTTCGCGTCCGGTCATAGCGTGAAAATGAGTCCATCGAACCTCGGTCCTCCCAAAATGACCCGGTTCTCTTCCCTTGGTCCCGTGAATGACCAACCTCCCGGATAATGACTAATTCCTCCTAAACACACTTTGATCTTGCCATTGATCGAATCTGAATCTCAAATGATCACAACATTTATGCATGTTAAGGCTAATTGCTTGAATTTTGACCTAATACTGAACACGGTCCATTCGAGCAACCATTTTGATGGCATTAATTAAGGCTAATTTCGAATGCCTCGACAAGTCTTCTTTTCCACATCTTAGGAAAGAGCCAAACACGTGAAAATCTGTCCATAGGTTTCCTTCCTCAGAAAAGGGACTCACTCCCGTAAATGCCTATGTGTGCCTATTCGTGTGAGCAAGCGTGATTTGCTCTTGTCCGTGTCGGAGTCAACTATTGCTCTTGTCCGTGTCAGAAGTCGGCTAGGCCACTACTAGAAAGAGAAGATGGTGAGAAATGTGAGAAAGGGAAAAGTGATATGGTTGGATGCTTAGGGAGAAGAAACCCGTGAGAAGAGCGAACCGCGTCCCGAACAGGGGAAGATGCGCACCCAAAGGGAAAGGGTGAGACTTGAGGAATAGTTCTGGGCGAAGGCAAAACATTAGGGCTGGCAAGCCATGACTGTGAAACCCGAGGAATAATTTCTGGCAAGGCAACGCACTGGGGCTGGCGAGCCATAATCGTGCAATGGAAGGACCAACGAAGAGTCATGCTTTGGGTAAAACGGTCTGGGTTAAATAAGGTCTCCTATCTGTCAAAATTCCCTAAAAGTCCTCAGAAAGTTTGGTCGAAAAGTCAACCATGCTTGTATGATCCGTACGGTTGGTTTTTCCATGTGAAAAATTTCGTATCAGCAGCTTGTATCAGCTGATTTACCACAAGTGAAACTCATTTTCACTTGTTCAAAAACCTGTCAGAAACGTGTCAAGGTCCAAATAATTGAGTCCAAACACGTTTCGGGAATCCCCGACGGTCCAGAAATGACCACAAAGCCCTCTCGAGGCCCAAGCTATGCATAAATGGTGAATTTACAAATAAAAGGGACAATGTTTTAAATAACCAAAGATAGCGAATTTTCATACATCGTTTTTGAATTAAACAAATCAAAAGAAAAATTGTTCAGGTTGGTGCATCCTAATCTGAGTCCGGATAAGGGTCCTCTGGAGGCGAATGAACCCTCTCCAAAGGACGAGGTGGGTACATGCTGGGGTCAAAGAAGAAAATGGACTCTGCCATGCTTGAGCCTTCACCCGATGAGGATTGGCCCGGGAAGAAGGAAGGAGGAATCTGGGAATGAGGACTGGGATACCTGGCCGGCAGGGGGTCCATACGCTCTAAAGCCAAATGGGCAAACGGGTCCGGAGCAATCTCGTGGGAGACGGGATCACGGAGCGAATCACGGAAGGCCTCCAAATCAGCCCCGCCCAAGGTGTGGCGACGGACAAAAGACGGGGTTAGCTCCACGCTTGAGGCTCGTCGGAAAGACCTCTCCCCACCACTCACCAAATTTCTGCCCGGCGCGAATCGTGATTCAGTCCGAGGCCCCTTGGAAGAGCGACCAACAAACCTCTTGAGCCACCTTTTGGCCCGCTTCATAAGGGAAGGTTTCTCCAGCAAAGCTCGCGCAGCGACCTGCACATGAAAGTGAAACTGCTCAGTGAAAAGGAACAGGGGTATGTGATAAGCGTGTGCAAAGGGAATGAATGAAAGCATACCACGCCCCCGGGAGCATCCTCAGAAGGGGCCCCCTCTCCCACCACAGATGTGGACACCATATGGACCCGGCCATCTGAGTGTATGTATGAGAAGTCTTGCCACATCGGAGGAACCACCCCAGAAGCCACTACCTACGGTGATCTTAGCCTCCGGGCCACGAAACGTCCATATGGCTCATAGGTAATAAAATGAGATGCATCCGCCCCCATGAGGTAGGGGTCGCCCCTTCGGTCTACTACAAACATGGTGTAAGGAGGGTCAACAGGAGCCCTCTGCATGAGACCAAGCCCGTGCTGCCAGAGCACCCTCTCTCCCAAGTAAAAGGCCTCTCCCCGGAACCCTACAAGCAGTCTCCTCTCCCGGGTTACCCGCAGAGCATCAGACGGGTCAATGCCTAGCCCTTGCCCCTCATACCTCGATGAAGGAAAGAGGTTAAGCTCAGCCGGCATAGCTCTCCTTAGCACTGCCCTGACGTCGGCGTGATGGAGGGAGACTCATCCCTTGGATCCCCTCTTCTTTCGATCCTCTCGATCCCAACAGACCATGCCGGGAATGTGATAGCGGGATCAACGGTCAGCTCCCATGGATAGCCACCAAAGATCTCGTAGTACCAAGCCTGAAAGGAAAAGGCCAAAAATCATTAAGATGCCAAAAACCAAAAAGGTGAATGAGAAGGAGAAAACAGAAAAATGGGGAGGGAAAGGAATGTACCTCCAAGGCGAACTGGAAACAAGCCAAGGATTTGCTCGCTTTCCGGCTGAATTTATCGAGCTCCATGTACAGCTCAGCCAACCCAGCTTCTCCCCAAGCAATACTCTGGATGATCTCGGGAGTGGACAGCGATCCCAGTAAGGGGAACATGCATGTGGTATTTGCATTGGCAAAGAGGGTGTTGCTGAGAAGGAGCCACACGTAAGCTCGCCCGAGCTGCTCCGCTGTCACCAAACCCGTTAAATACTCCGGAATTCTGGCCCGAATGGCCCGGTCAACATCCTGTACCAGGATCCCCAAGCCCTTGGTAGCACCCAAAAGCCGATAAGTGCCTCAATATCTGCGGCCGAGAGCCGGTCAGCCCAGATAACTGGTCGGCCGCCGAAGGAGAGCCCGGTAATGGCAGAAAAGTCTGCGGGAGTCACGGTCACCTCCCCCAGCTCAAATGAAAGGTGTGAGTCGTATCCCACCAATGCTCGTCCAAAGAAGAGATGAGTCCCAGGCTCCTGTTAGTGCTAACCAGCTGGCCTACGGCATGGATGAATGGCACCAAACCGGTACACTCTACCCATTCTCTCGGACCAGGCCCATCGCCAATTGCCTCGGGCATGGCCTCCCACAAGGAACAACACATGTCGGGAGATCCTCGAGATTTGGGATCACCGCCCTGCAGGTAAACACAGCAAGGTATGAATAACACAGTTTTAAGATGCCAATGCGTATGGTAAATGGATATGATGAATGGATCATACAAATAAATGTGATTTTCCCCTTTTCAAATTGCGTTGGGCATTTGAGGGTGTGTCTTGAAAAAAATAATGTGATTTTACCCTTTTAAACTGCTTTGGGCATTTAAGGGTGTGTTGCTTATGAAACGGATGTGTGAGGTTTTGTTCAAAAGGATTTCCCCTATCCCCAAAGAACGAAATCCGTCCCCATTTTAAGACTTAGTGTCCCGAATTTCCACAAACAAGCAATGACTTATCCTAGGAAATGCTAGCATGCACTTGAATGTGTCAAAATGACTAGTCGAACCTAAAGTACAAGTCCTTTATGCACAAAATTACGGGCAATATACTTTGACTTCAGAAAGTATAGCTAGGCATGACCCATCGAGAAAACGAACACATGCCCACAATCTTAAAAATCCCAATTCCATCATGATGGTACCAATTTCACAAAATGCACCAAGAAGCACAAAATGCCCAAATTGCATAAACATGAACCCTAGGACTAGGGGTGCACAAAATGGACAAAGATCGGGTGGGAAAGAAGACTTACCACTCGGTCAATGGCATAAATTAGCGTTAGAAGACTTATAGAACCCCGCTTCCACGTCATTAAGAGCAATGGTGTAGCCCCGAAAATTGCGGACCATGTCGAGCTCCTTGTCCGCCCCTCTCGGGTAGCCCCTTCGTGCCCGAGCATCCATAAGTGAATCTCGAATGATTTGGAGAACGAAATCCAGAGAATTTTGATGATTTTCTCTCTCGAAATCGCCTCTCTAGGATTTTCGGCTTGGATTTTTGAAAAATGCAGCAACCATCCGTATGGATGCTGTTTTGAAAAAGAAGGAGACGCCTTCCTAAGCCGTACGGCTGGTTTGGGCGAGGAAGAATCTCAGCCCACAATTTACATTCTGGCCCCTGACGCCTTGAACATGGTTCCCCCTAGGTTTCCGAAATAGAACTTAGGCCCCGCCCTTTGAAAAATGTGTAAAATGCCCCTGTTGGCTCATGCAATTTGCTTTGAACCTAGAAAATTAATTAGGTTCCCATTGAAAATATGTCCGGGCAGTCCATAGATGGACGTAAGACCAGCTTTGTTGAAATTAACCCGGCCATACTTTGTAAGCCCAGGTTAAGAATGTGATTTAGCTCGGCCGTACTTCGTAAGTCCAGGTTAACATGTTAAAAATATGAAAAGAAAATTGGCCGTCCATGACGTAAGCCCAGTTAAAAATTATTTGATTGACCAAAAGAGAGTCAAGCCCCGACTTTGACTCATTGAGAGTCAAATCGAATGTCCAAGAAAATTGGCCGTCCCTGACGTAAGCCCAGTTAAAAATTATTTGATTGACCAAAGAGAGTCAAGCCCCGACTTTGACTCATTGAGAGTCAAATCGAATGTCCAAGAAAATTGGCCGTCCCTGATGTAAGCCCAATTAAAAATTATTTGATTGACCAAACGAGAGTCAAGCCCCGACTTTGACTCATGGAGAGTCAAATTGAATGTCCAAGAAAATTGGCCGTCCCTGACGTAAGCTCAGTTAAAAATTATTGATTGACCAAAAGAGAGTCAAGCCCCGACTTTGACTCATTGAGAGTCAAATCGAATGTCTAAAAAAATTGGCCGTCCCTGATGTAAGCCCAATTAAAAATTATTTGATTGACCAAAAGAGAGTCAAGCCCCGACTTTGACTCATTGAGAGTCAAATTGAATGCCCAAAAAATTGGCGGTCCCTGATGTAAGCCCAATTAATAATTATTTGATTGACCAAACCCCGACTTTGACACATTGAGAGTCAAATTGAATGTCCAAGAAATTGGCCGTCCCTGACGTAAGCCCAGTTACAAATTATTTGATTGACCAAAAGAGAGTCAAATCCCGACTTCGACCAAATGAGTGTCGAGAAAATCCCTTTGATTGACCAAAAGAGAGTCAAGCCCCGACTTTGACTCATGGAGAGTCAAATTGAATGTCCAAGAAAATTGGCCGTCCCTGACGTAAGCTCAGCAGAGATAAAAATTAGGTCCCCCGAGCGACCATTATGAGGTAAAATTAGGTCCCCCGAGCGACCGTTGCGAAATGAAAATTAGGTCCCCCGAGCGACCATTGTGAGGTAAAATTAGGTCCCCCGAGCGACCGTTGCGAAACGAAAACTAGGTCCCCTGAGCGACCGTTGTGAAACGAAAACTAGGTCCCCTGAGCGAACGTCTTTAGATAAGAGTTAGGTCCCCCGAGCGACCGTTGTGAAATGAAAACTAGGTCCCCTGAGCGACCGTTACGAAACGAAAACTAGGTCCCCCGAGCAACCGTTGTGAAACGAAAACTAGATCCCCCGAGCGACCGTCTTGAGATAAGAGTTAGGTCCCCCGAGCGACCGTTTTGAAATTAGAATTAGGTCCCCCCGAGTGGCCCCGTGGAAAGAAAATCTAGGCTGGCCGGATAGCCCATTTTGAGAAAAGAAAAAAAAACTTAGAATGAGAAGGGCAGTCCTTGACGTAAGCCCATGATTGACCTTGCCTCTGACCAAATGAGTGTCACGCCCAAACCTTGCCTCTGACCAAATGAGTGTCACGCCCGAAACTTGCCTCTGACAAAATGAGTGTCACGCCCAAACCTTGCCTCTGACCAAATGAGTGTCACGCCCAAACCTTGCCTCTGACCAAATGAGTGTCACGCCCGAAACTTGCCTCTGACCAAATAAGTGTCACGCCCAAACCTTGCCTCTGACCAAATGAGTGTCATGCCCGAACCTTGCCTCTGACCAAATAAGTGTCATGCCCGTGTCTTTGCCTCTGACCAAACGAGTGTCACGCCCGAGCCTTCGCCTCTGACCAAGTAAGTGTCATGCCCGAGCCCCCGCCTCTAACCAAGTGATTGTCATGCCCGAGTTCCCACCTCTGACCAAAGGAGAGTCACACCCGTTCCTTAGGAAAGGATGAAAATATCCACCTAGGTCCCAAAGGTTTGAGACGCCAAAGTTCTCCACCCGACCTCGAATGGTCACCCTTAGGCTTAAGACGCTAAGTTCTCCACCCGACCTCGACGGTCGCCTATAGGTTTGAGTAGCCTTAAAATCTCTCACCCTTTTCGAACTACGATAGGCTTGATTCCTTCAAATAGAGATACGTAGGAATCCTATACCTTTAGGTCCAGCCATAGAACAAATCGGCTATGCCGTCCTCCCATCAGATTGGGATGCATTTTATCGACAACCCCACTTTCTTCAAAAGCGACGGTGCCGAGGGGCTCTGTAAGTACCCCAATCTGAAATCGACCTACCTTAGAGGAATTTTTGGTACCATTTAGGGATAAACCAATGGGCCAGGACCTCACTAGGATAAACCTGATATTCCAGGACTGAACTGGAATTAAACTTGGAAAAAGCCAGAAGCTCGCCAAGTCGTGTCATACGGATGGTTTGGGCACATGAGGTCCCTAGCCATACGACTACTTTGGGCACCCTCAGCCTCTATAAATTGAACCCCATACTGATCATTTCAGGGGGGGAGAAACAACATAAGAAGGATTACTCTGTCAAAATCACTGCAGAAGTGTGAGAGAAGAGTGAAACAAAGAGTGAAAGAGAGAAAGGAAGATTGGCTAAACCAAAATAGGTAAAGCCACTTTCTCCCCCTCCCTTCTCTTCATCTATAACTCTATTTTATCTTTAATCTTTGTTTAAGTTTATGTTAATCTTCATATTACTTGCAAGACTTGTCCATTCAAACACTTTTACATTACTTGCAAGACTTGTCCATTCAAGCAAATTTACATTTATGCAAGACTTGTCCATTCAAGCAAATATACATATATTAATCTATATTTCTCTTGTCCAAGCCATGAAATGATCCAAGGTGCCCTCCATGCTTTGTGTGGAAGAGGTTCAAACCTAGACGATCATGGCTTGTTGATTGTCATTTACATTCTTGTCTAGTTGGAATGATGCTTTTGTTGGCAATAATGATCATTTGGATGATAAAGCTTCCATCTTTATCATCCAACATTGATCTAGCTCTAAATCCCCCTTTGGGGTCATAAAGATTCAATCTTTATGTGTTGATTTGACTCTTTGAAGGTTAATAAGTCATACAAATGTCATCTTGGGGATAAAGTTCCAATCTTTAGTCACCAAATGGTCAATTTTGGCCCAAAGGGCATGTTCATCAACTTTTCTCAATTTTCCCCAAGGATTGCTCATGATCACACCCAAATACTTGTTTTGGGGACTAAGTGATGATCATTTAGCATAGGAATGTTGTATTTAAACTTATAAAGTGTTTTAAACAAACTGGAATCAAAACAGTTCTGTCCAGTTTCAACAGAATGTTCTGTTTCTGCTCTGAAACTAGACTGTTCTTGACTGAAATGTAAAATCCCAGGAAAAGGCCTGTACAGCCGTACGGCTATGTTGGGAACAGGGGGCAAAATGTTTGTTTTGTCCTCTGATCCTTATTTTCTTAATAAACAGACCCTTTCAGTTAAGATTTTCTAAACAAAACCAATAACAGAAACTTTTCCATTAAATACACACACACACACACACACGCACATTTTCAAACTAGCAAGGGAGACTCGGTTCTTTCTGAGGCATTTTGGGTGAACCGCAAATATGTTCTTCCCAAAGTGTAACCTGACCTCCGAACTCACCTTCTCTAACCATTTTCATTTGTTGGGTTTAAAATTAACAAATGTGGCGACTCCGTTTCTTTTTCGTTAGGAAAGTTACCCGTGTTTGGCATTTCTTCCTCGTGCGAACCTCGCTTGTTTTCGCCCCGAGGGACGGGATCCTTACAAGCGGGTGGAACAACAACAATCTTATCACAACTGTTTTCCACATTCAGCACTACCTCCACACGAGGAGTTTCGGCTCCAGCAACTTGCTTTGCGGTGTTCGAATCAGAAGCCATTTTCTGAAAACAAACAAAGCAATTTAGTTCACTGTTTTTATTCTGTTTCTCTTCAACAGAGAAGGATTAATTTGTCTTAAGATTGTTAGAAATATTACACCAATATTGAACAGAATCAGAAATAAGATTACAACAAAAACATAAAACAGAAGCTGGAAGGAAAAGAAACTGTTGATGGGTTTGTCCGAGTCGTGTAAACCAACAATGTACTTAAGACAAATTCGCCCACTCACCGGTGTTGTGCTTGAGGATACGTTGGACGCCTGTCTCCCAGGATACAACTGACGGACTGGATAGCGACCGCACAATGGTGCCTCCGGCGAACTTCAATGTGCCTGGAATAAATCTCCAGGAAAAGAGAAGGAGGGCCAAGGAAAGCAAAATTATGTGAGACTGTTGAAAATGTGTATTCTAAAATGGTTGTCGAGAGTGCCATTTTAAACTGCTTAAAAAGATCCCATTAATCACACAATTAAACTGGGAATCAATAGAATTAATTTTGCTGTTACAAAATCAATTCTAGAATGAATGGCTTTTATTTGACTGTTACAGAATCAATCCAGCCGAGAATTCAAAATGGGGACGGAAAAAATAATTAAAAAGTGAGGTTACCCGCCTAGGCCATTTTGGAGCTGCATTCGTGTCCGCAGGTCGCGCACACATGAGTCCGGTGGTCCAAGGCATAAATCGACAAATTTCAACTAAATTTGCACCCCCCCCTTGCGCACCCGGGCGAGAGAGAGCCTCTAGTCTACACAATCTTAACCCATACAAATGGTTAATAGTATTTAAACTAGCTCACCTTTTTATTCTAAACCAATGTGTGACAAGTTCACTTGACCTTACCCACAAATGGTCTTAGAACATTATTTCACTCATTTTACTAATTGGGATGCCCATTTAACCAAGCAACATTGGAAGCCTTTTTACCTTCCCTTTCCATTTGGGATACTAACCCACTTCCCAACTTACCCATTCATTTTTGAGCATTCCAACTCCTACCTTCCACTACATAAATTGGACACACCAATTTGTTACTATCATGAAGGAGTCATTAATTAATTTATGAAAATCAACAAATGATTTTTCTTTAGGAAAAGCGCGCAATTTCTTAAATTTCCTTCACACATTTACACATTTTCCCAACAATAAATCCTTGTTATGTGTACAAAATTTGTTGAACACACATGAACTCATTCTAGTGGAACTAATGTAATCATTTCGGTGTTGACGACCTTAGTGGCATCCCTGTTTAATCAATAAATATTGTTTCCGCCGAGCAAATTATAGTTTTATTAATTATTTTTATAATAAGATAGTCAACAAGGCCATAAGGACACTTTATCAACAATTTCTTACACTGCTAAAACATTTTTTTTTTCTTTTGAAAGCAGGCAGAGAACTCTTAAAGTTTGAAGGGATGATGTTATAGTAAGAATAACTTGTAGCTAGGGGAAATCGTCATATGTCTGAAACCCTAATTTTACATACAAGCGTGTTCTCGTATGTATAATTAGGAAACTCAAAAGGAGCGTGATCCTTTACATTGTGTTTGACCTTATACTCATCATAAAACATAATCTATCTACTAAAAAGGTTTTAGGTTTATAAACATAATCTTTGCATATGGAAAAAAGAACAAATTTAAAGAGACTTTTAATTCTTAGTATAAAAATTTTCTCTACAACTACCCATATATATACTCCCTCCGTCCCACCCGAGTTAGGATTCTTGGTCAAACAATTTATACTTTGACCAAATATTTGAAGAAATATAATGATGCTAATAAAAATTTAAAACTTGTTATTGTATCACGATTAATAATAAAAAAAATAACTATTTTTAGATTTTCATTAAGATAATTATTTTTGTTCAAATTGTTGGTCAAAGTATAAATTGCTTGACCAAGAATCCTAAGTTGGGCGGGACAGAGAGAGTATATATATATATAGGGTCATTATAATAACCCGACAAGAAAATTCATAAGAAAAAGTACTACATATAAAAAAGAATATAAACCTTACACAGGAAATAAGTATGTTAAAAGACCACAGACTAGAAAATGTAAATGCTTTATTTGCGGCGACGAAAAACATTTAGCAAATAAATGCCCAAATAAAAACAAAAATAGAGAAAGAAGTAACTTAGTAGAACAACTAGGAGAATACAAATAGAACATTTAGAAATGACAAATTCAGATAATGAATCAGTCTACAGCATTTATAGTGATGACGAGGATAGTCAACTCACTAAAGTAACATACACATATATGAATAAAGAAGAAGAATGTAAACATAACTGGATAAATAGACGAGGAAATAATTACATTAAATGTTTTAATTGTGGATATTTTCCTAGTATAGAGAAAAGATCACAATGTAACATATGCTTTAAAGAAATCTGTTTTTATGTCTAAATACATTATATAATCAAAGTATGATATATATATATATATATATATATATATATATATATGTAGGTGCTCAAATGAGAACCTAAATATCGTGAGAACTGTGAGAACTTAATGTATCCAATGATGTATCAAAGTGCACATTTGATACATTAGTTTTTACCTAATGTATTCAATGATGTATCTAAGTCAAGTAATGTATCCAGTGATGTATCCAAGAGAACCATTGGATACATTAGTTTTTTACCTAATTTATCCAAGTTCTCACGATATTTAGGTTCTCACAGGAGCACGACCCTATAAATATATATATATATATATATATATATATATATATATATATATGTATATTTTGCTCTGCAACGGATTTCATTAGAGTATTGAATATGAGAGATTAAAAGACTATATATGACTCCAAAAGTGATCCATAAATGGGAAAAAATACAATGCATATGACACTGAAATTCCTGTACTTCATTGCGCCCCGCCACGCCTTCAGGGGATTTCGACTTGTTGCTCCTTGCTTTGCTAACGCTTTTACTAACCCGTTTGCCTTCTTGTGAATCAACCAAATCTGAATAAAACTTATATCTCCAACTGGCTTGTCAATAGACTCAAAATATTCCAAAAGATGCCAAGGCCTTAAATAGCAATCTGTGATCCACATGACTGGGAAAATCATCGCTCGTCAAACCACAACAATGAAGCAAAAGATGAGTCGAATGGCATAAATTAATTTTGATTCAACTTATAATAAAAAAATTTAAAAAATATTTAATAATCTGTGCCAAGTGAGAAAGAGAGCTATAAATGTAAGCAGGGTCTGCCATACGGTAAGAATACTTGTGGGGCTAACTTGATGAAAAGTACTCATGCTTAGACCTTCTATCATATTTGACCGTTTCCATCCATAATAATGTTGCTTGAACTAAATACAATTCTAACACTGGTATAAAACATTAGAGCCATCGTTCAAAAAGTTATAGATACACGCCATGGTGTGTAAAATTACTGTGGCGCTCAGTATGAACATTCCATTCATTTCTTTTAATGGACAAGAAATAGGTTCGGGTTTATTAGATTTTCTTTTATCTAACAATACTGTGTTTAATGTGTACGAAGATACACAAATCGCTAATTTTTTAAATCCTTGACCTTGATTTGACGGTTTAAATTGTAAGCAAGCCTAAAAGAAAGACTTTGTTTCAATAACTTTACACAGGATATGCCTCTAATTAAAACCGGAAAAGTTATTAATAAGGAAGAAGACAACACCTAATGACACCTACCTATTTATTATCCCTCCGTCCCAGCCTAAGGTTCTTACTTCCTTTTTGGTCTGTCCCAGCCTAAGTGTTCTTAGTTGCTTTATACTGAAATGGACTATGGGACCCACTTGTCATTCTCACAACAAAAAAAACTCCCTACCCACTTTATCTCTCCTACATTCTCTTACTTACTTTTTCATACTCACAACATTTACTTTTTTTTATCTCCGGGTAAATTCAAACTCAGACTCTTACCGGGACGGATGGATTAATTACAATTTTGAAAATGAAACTACCTATTTATTAATGACTTGCAATTTTCGAAATGAAAAGCAACAAATAGTTTACTCCCCCCGTTTGATAAAGATGGCCTGTTTAGTACTCCCTCCGTCCCAATATAAGGTCCTTAGTTTGACTTTACACGGAGATTAAGAAAAAGTAAATGTTGTGAGTGTGAAAAGTAAAGTAAGAGAGAGAAAGTGGGTAGGGAGTTTTTTTTGTGAGTATGACAAGTGGGTTCACTACCATTTTAGGTAATAAAGTAAAGTAAGAAACTTAAATTGGGACAGACTAAAAAGAAAAGTAAGAACCTTAAATCGGGACAAATAGAGACTTTTTTTCAGTAATTGTGTCTCGTATCAAAATAAGAGAATAATCTTAATACATTTTTATCATGGTAAAAACAATGTACAAAGTAAAGCACACTCCTCATAAAATTTGGCAAGTTTAATTGCAAACAACTATTATGCGAAAAGGGAGTAAAACATGAGGTTGGCATTAAATACAACCGCATCTCTAACAACATAATTAAAATTTTCACAAACAAACTTTTCATTTTATACTAATTGGCCTATATATACATCCAGCTAAATCTTTATCTCCCATAAATCTCCAATATTTCAGTTCATCTTACTTTTTCCCAAGTTAAGACGATGGCTTCCTCCTCATCATCCACAAACTTCATCACCCTGGAAAGCTCTGATCTTAAACCGTTCACAGTAGCTGAATCTGTAGCCATTCAATCTGAAACGATTAAACAAATGATCAAAGCTGGCTGTGCATCTGATCCTATCCCCCTCTTAAAAGCCGATTCCAAAACCCTAGGAAGGGTGATAACATACTTCGAGAAACATGCAAAAGAATCTGTTTCCCAAGACGAAGCAAGGCCTTTGATGATAAACTGATTGATGTCAGCTGTAACGAGCTTTTTGACCTCATTGTTGCAGCAGATTATTCAATGTTCCTAGCTTGCCTTAGTTTAGTTATAAAGAAGGTGGCGAGTTTGAATGAAGGAAAATCGCACCTGTGGATCGTCAGATGCTTAATATAAGAAATCTGGTTACACTAAAGAGGAAGAAGCAGCTGTTCTTAGTAGACTGCTTGGCTTTGAACAGATAGAACTTGTACTTTTTATTTTTATTTTTGTATTTCTGAACCAGTTAATTAGATCGTTATTGAAGTTGTGTTTCGCTTTTAGTTTGATTTTTTTTTCAAATGTTGTTGAATGGGCAAATTGTAAATTGGTGACCTGTGTTTGTCTCACATTTCCAATCGCCAACCTAAGAGTTTAATTGTGTCAATCAGCCACCTAAGTTTGTCAATTTGTTGCAATGTGGTGTAAAAACTACCAAATCGTTAGTTTTTTGACTGAATAGAACACATGTGGTTTGCACATGAGTTTTAAAGGGATAGTTTTGTCATTTCATAAGAAATTGATGAATCCACCCATTGCCAGCCTTCACCACCCTATTCCTTTCATGTTCATCATTTTCTTCACAACTTCTCAGATCCCTATCTCCACCATTACCGCCGATGGCCGGCATCAACACTACCATTTAGTCGAATCACAATAACCACCACCCGCCGCCACCACATTAAACACCACCACCATCATCAGACCATCTGCAAGTCCAAAAAAATCAGATTATTCAAAAACTTCAAAAGCTCAAATTTAAATCAAGTACCTCAAAATTCAAAACTCCAGATTGGAAAATTAATCTTGTTGCTGGGTAACAAAAGCTTCAATTTGTTGGCAATTGAAGCTCATAACTCAAACCCAGATCCTTAATAAAACTAGATTGTCATATATTAAAACCAGATGAATGAAATCTTCCCCTCTACTGCCTCAATTCGTCCTCCTATTATTTACCACACACTTCGTCACCTTCCCCCACTTCTGCCATTGCAACCGCCACCCCCACCAACAAACCCACCATATCTGGATCCAGGGAGTGAGGGAAAGGGTAAAGGGGTGTTTGCACTAACGAGAGAGGATATCGTGAAAGAGATAGCTGGTCCTGTTTTCTCCACCTACGGCGTCGTCGGCCTTGGGTTGAGACAGATCTGAAGGCTACTAACCTGAATAGCGATTGGAGAGACTGAAAATAGAGGATGGAGGGGATGGGGGAGAGAGGGAGAACGAGCTAGTGACCAAGAGAATGGTCTTGCACTATGCTCATCATTCATCGTCTTCTTCGATTTAGCAATCAACCTGAATTGAGATTGGAGAGACTGAAAATGGAGGAGTGGGACCTTTGATTAATTTCCTTATGTTGAGTAGATGATGATGAAGATATAAACAAATACACATGGTAAAATTTTTTGATTCTTCCCTTTATTTAAACAAACTTGCAGTTGACCCCCTCACTCATGAAAAATACAGCCTTTCACAGCCTCTTGGAATTGACAAGATTGCCCTTTTAAAAAGGCATGTGCAAACCACATGTGTTCTATTCAGCAAAAAATCTAACGATTGTTAGTTTTTACACCACATTGCAACAAATTGACAAACTTGGTGATGATTGGCACAATTAAACTCTTAGGTTGGGGATTGCAAATGTGAGACAAACACATGTCACAATTTGCAATTTGCCCGTTGTTGAATTATTGTCTAGTCGCATGAACCAATTCCATCAATTCGTTTTTTTGTTTCATAGCAACAAGAAAAACTTTGTTCGAGTAAATTTCACCAAACTAATTAATTTGAAACTCAATTTAGACACCTAAGCTGTGGTTAATTCCCCCTAGACTTCAGTCATGTTGAATGGATTCTTCACCAAACGTGCTTGAGTCATGTTTTGGAAAAGTTTCGTTTTAAGTTTTTTAAGCAAGGTTCTTGGGTAATATAATTTTGTCCTGCCGTTTTTTAACTACTTTTTAAAAGAAAGCAGCATTAATATTTTGGACAATTTTTGTTGGTGCAAAAACTGTGAGAGAAGTTTGGTGCTGCTCCCTACATGTATAGTTTGCTTTTCTCAGTCGAAACAAGAAAGGTTAGGACCATGCATTTAATCCTCATACTTGATCTAACTTCCGTATTCAGTGCTCACTCCAACCATTTCCGCCACTTCTCAATATTAACGAACTTTTTGTTAATACTTTGGCCCCTTTGAACTAGAACTATGATAGAGTTTCTATGATTTTTCCATAATTAACGATGAAATGGCTTGGAGTTGTAAATCATGTTCTTATTTTTGAATATGATTACATGTAGAGTTCAAATCATGGTTTAACACCTAACATGGACTTTTCAACGACTTTGGAACAATAAAAGTATATCAACATCGAGATAATATCAGAATGTGCAATGTAATTGGTATATCAGATGTATCGATTGCTTGCACTTGAAATATATGACTTAAAGAAAAGCAAGCAAAATCAATGATCAAGATAAACTAGACAATATATCTAGCTTATCCTACTGATGTTTGCAGCAGTAGCTATGTTCTCTTTATCTTTTAGCATAAGTTTGTGGCTGCGAAGTTCCTTGAGCTGATATGTATTCTTGTGAAATTATAACAGCCCGTTAGTGTCGTCTTCAACATCTCAAGCATCAGTGAAAAAGTTAAAGAGCTAGAGGAAAAACTGGACATTCACAAGATGAAGTGAAGGAGATAAAAGAAGTTACGGTGACTCAAACATGTATAGTAGACGTGTTGACGTGCTAAAAGCCAATGGTATAAATCGCTTGACGACATTGTGGCTAAATCTACGGCGACAGTTAATCAGTCTTAATCTGCTCCAAACTGAATAAGGGTCAATAACTTTTATGGCATTTTGATGAAATATTTGATGACAATAATTTGACGGTAGTATTTTGATGGAGTACTTTGATGGTAGTATTTTTGAAAATATGTAATGTAATATATTTTGTTTATGCGTTGAGTACATTTATATGTCTATTATAAAATGAAAATAATGAATAATATTTCATGTAGCAACATTTTTGTTGTTTAGGTGACTAAACTTTAGTCATCTCAAGTAATATTTAAGTGACAATTTGATTACTTGCAAAAAAAACTCTTACGTGACAATGCTTAGTCACTTTAAATACGTCACAAAACAAGTGAAGTGTCCACGGCAGCTTCGTCACGATAGAAATTTTAGGTGACCAAGCTAGTTTTGTGGACTAAATTTGGCACGTAAAATCTTTGGTGACTAACCATTTGTAGCCCGAGAAAGATTAGGAGAACTTAAATTTGTCATGTCAGAATTGACGTGACTAACATACATTCTTCGTAAAAGATATCTTTGGTACCAACGCATCAATCACCTAAACATTGGTCGCCTTGAGAGTTGTGGCCAGGGACAATTTTCAGAAGAGCTTCACGTGACAATCTTTGGTGACGAAAATTGTCACCTTAGTCTATTGTGACTGATTATAGGCTTAGGCTACCAATTTGCTTTGTCACCCAAAACGTGATTTCGAGTAATGATTAGTGCTCATACTCCTGATAATGGTTACGGAAGGTTGGAAATTCAGGTACATTTCTTGTTGAATATCTTTAGAAATTCCTTGTCATTTCTTAAAGATGAATCCTAATATAATTAGACCTGGCAACTTTATGCAGTTGAATAACCCACTTTTTTTCGGGGAAAATTAATCCGCAACCAAGAGTGCGTGCTAGTTGGGAACTTGA
>JAOWBW010001021.1:385979-489699 GCA_026119855.1 Campanula takesimana
ACTTGGACTACCACCTTGAAATTGTGGTGTTTGAGCTGCTTGCTGCCCATCCCACGTACGGCCAGTCCATTGCATGTTTGGCGGTCTCATGTAGGGCGGATATTGATGAGGGTCATATGGAGGGGGGGTATGACTCACCGGGAAAGAAATGGCATCATCCTCTGTCGAAAATATCGGTTCTCCGCAACCTCCCTGATGACTACCTCTTCCAATTGTCCTGCCTCTGATCTGTCCTTGCCTGCCACATGCTGTTGGAATAAGATTCCATCGCAGTTTCTCTTCTGGACTCCCCATTTGCTCCTCATGGATTGCACTTGCCCCGCCAAATAATAAGTCGCCTCATAGGGTTGAGGTTGTGCATCTCCTCCTCCACCTCTTCTCCCCTGACTACTACTCCCAGCTGTAGAAGTGGGTCCCCTCCTTAAGTTGGGGCTTTCCTCAACGTGGATCGGAGCTCTGGCCTTGATATCCTTGATATTACTCCCAAAGTGAACCCGCCAATTCCACCAACTCAGTGACTAAAATGGGAAATTTATAGCTCGAGGATCCCATCCCCTGAGTCAACTGTAGCATCTCCTGCCTGATGATTAACCCAGTATTTATCTTCTCCCTACGCAAGCACCACATGCATCAATGCAGCTAGTCGCCAATGGACATCTCCCTTCTGTGAAGAGGGTATCATCGTTCGCAAATAAAACGATGCAAATACTGTAACTCCGGCACTAGCTCACTAGTCTTGAGAATGTTGCCCTTATGGTACCTCTGGGGGTCGATGTTCACCCCTAGAGTCGCAGAGACGTAGGAAGCACTTCTTTCACTTTGCTAACCGTATTCATCTCCCTCAACAGTCTCTGATAGGCACACTTCTCCTCAGATATCCCCACGGGCATACGGTAGTATTGATTGATCGTTCTACTCGTATAGTCCACCTCCACACCGTGTACGAATGAATTATCTGGTGTCCCCTCTCCCAAAAACATTTGCATAGAAATGTTTTACTAGAGTCGATATTCCCCGAGCCTTCGGATCCGAAGCCAACTCTTTCCATTTATAAAAAGTGAAATACCTCCTTCATACCAAAAGATTCTCAGTCAAATTCCTTTCTTCCATAAAACTATCCCCTTGTAATTGTTATAAAATTCTCCGCCTTTGCATTCACAAATTTGGTGTTATCATAAGGGGGTTCCATCGGGACATTGGGTACGGGCGTGTTCTTTCTTTGTTTTACCATTGTCACAAAATTCACACAACAATTCTCTACACAAAACAATTCAGAAAACCAACTTACTTGACCGGAAAAGGTTGCCGGAAAAGTCGCCGGAGTTTGGCCGGAGTTGTAGAGATGATGACCCCAAATAGCTCTTGTTCTCACAATCGTTTTTCCCTCTGCAACACCTTCCAATTCTCACCCGAAAGCACCCAAAACTCCATTTTTCGTCTTCTAAAAGTTTGAACAAAATCTTGAATTTGCCCAGTTTTAATGGAAATTGAGGCTTGAAATCTTTGGAATGGAGGAGGGTTATAGGGGGGAAGATGATTTAGCCGGAATTTGGTTGAATTTGGTGGATTGGGTGAGGATTTGTAGAGAGAGAGATGAGGGTTTTGGGAGATTTTCTGGAGAGAGAAAGTGAAGAGGGCTGCTAGGTTTTCAAAAATTAACATTAATGAATTTGGAGGGTGACTAGAACATTTACACCCCTATCCTCATTGCATCAAAAGATAAACATGCTCCCAAGCTAAGAATGATGATAGACTGACCGCACTTTCGTTGCCTACGTTCCCCCTAGGACAATAAGGGGCTCAGGTCACCGTAGTTCGAACCGACCCAGAAATAAAAGACACGAAAGCAATAAAAAATATAATAATATTTTATTTTTTTATTTTTTTTTATGAATACCACCACCCCAAACTTAGAACATGCTATGTCCTCATTGCATCAAAAGTAAACATGCTCCCAAGCTAAGAATGATGATAGACTGAAATAAAAGAAAGCAAATAAAATGATACCTGTTGGGTTGCCTCCCAACAAGCGCCTTTGTTTTAAAGTCGTTGGCTCGACATAATGCCACATGGGGGTTAATTGGACTTCTCTGGATCCACCAACTCGATCACCTCTACACCTTCATCAATAGCCACCCCCTCATAATAAGGTTTCACCCGGTGTCCATTAACTTTGAACAAATTTCTCGTTTTCAAATTCTTAAGCTCAACTGCTCCATGTGGGAATACTTTCACCAACTCAAATAGCCCGTCCACTTGGAACGCAGTTTACCCGGAAATAACCTCAAACGAGAGTTGAAAAGGAGAACTTTCATACCCGGCCTCAAATCTTTTTGCTTCAAATGCTTGTCATGGTATCTTTTAGTTCTCTCTTTATATAGTTTGGCACTTGAATAACTGTCTTACCGCAACTCGTCAAGTTCATTCAAAGTGAGCAATCTCTTCTCACCCGCGGCATCCATGTCTATATTCAACTCTTTCACTGCCCAAAATGCCTTGTGCTCCATCTCAACCGGTAAATGGCATTCTTTCCCATACACAATCCGGAAAGGACTCATGCCAATTGGAGTCTTGTATGCCGTCCGGTATGCCCATAATGCATCGCTCAACTTTAGAGCCCAATCTTTGCGATTCGGACGCACTGTCTTTTCAAGGACCCCTTTTATTTGTCTGTTGCTTACCTCCACTTGTCCCGAGGTTTGAGGGTGATAAGATGTGGCTAATTTATGAACCACCCCATATTTCTTCAACACATTGTTGAACATTCGGTTGGTGAAATGTGTTCCTTGATCACTTATGATTGCTCGTGGCACTCCATACCTGCTAAAAATATTTTCACAAACAAACTTGGAAACCACATTAGCATCGTTAGTCTGGGTGGAAATAGCCTCCACCCACTTTGACACATAATCCACCGCAACCAATATATAAACAAAACCATGGGATGGGGGAAACGGACCCATAAAATCAATACCCCACACATCAAATATATCAACAACCAAATTAAAGTGTTGGGGCATCTCATCTCTTTGACCTATGCCACCAGTCTTCTGGCATCTATCACACCTCTTACTGAACTCACATGCGTCCCTAAATATGGTGGGCCAATACAAACCGGCTTGGAAAATTTTTCTAGCGGTCTTTTGACCACTAAAATGCCCACCACATTGAAGCTCATGACAAAAACGCAACACACTCTCTTGTTCATGCTCGGGGACACATCTTCTCAAAAGCTTATCAGGATAAATCTTCCAAAAATACGGATCATCCCAAATGTAATGCTTCACATCCGATTTAAACTTTCGTTTTTGATCATATGTGAAGTGTGGTGGCATAATATTAGAAACAATGAGATTCACAAAATCCGCATACCAAGGCTCGTGAACATGTAAAGCAATAGTTGCTCATCCGGAAAATTTTCATTAACCGGAATCGCACCATCTATCACATTAGTAAAAGTAAAGTTCTCTAGCCTAGATAAGTGATCCGCCACCACATTTTCGGTCCCCTTTTTGTCTTTTATTTCTATGCCAAACTCTGCAGTAGGAGCATCCACCTAAGAAGTCTAGGTTTAGCATCCTTTTTATTCAGCAAATTTAAGTGCAGCATGATCAGAGTAGACAATTACCTTGGATCCAAGCAAGTACGAACGGAATTTTTCAAGAGCAAACACAACCGCTAAAAATTCTTTTTCAGTGGTAGTATAATTCAGTTGTGCATCATTTAAAGTTCTACTTGCATAATGAATCACATGAGGTAATTTATCCACCCTTTGCCTCAAAACAGCCCCAATCGCAAAATCTGATGCATCACACATGATCTCAAATGGTAGAGACCAATTGGGGCTAGATAAGATGGGGGCACAAGTTAACTTATCTTTAAGCAAAGTAAAATCATCCAAGCACTCTTGGTCAAAGATGAATTCGGTGTCCTTGGCCATCAGGTTAGATAAAGGCTTACAAATTTTTGAAAAGTCTTTAATGAAACGCCTATAGAACCCTGCATGGCCTAGAAAACTTCGTACACCCTTAACCGAAACAGGAGGAGGTAGTTTAGAGATCACATCAATTTTTGCCTTGTCTACCTCAATCCCCTTGCTTGACACCAAATGCCCTAGAACAATACCATGCCTCACAAGAAAATGACATTTTTCCGAACTAAGGGTCAAATTTGTCTCGCAACAACGTTTTAAAACCAATGTCAGATTCTCGAGGCACCCCTCAAAACTATTACCAAAGACCGAGAAGTCATCCATAAAGACTTCAACACATCTCTCAATCAAGTCAGAGAATATGGTGGTCACCTTTGAAAAGTCGCAGGTGCATTACATAGCCCAAAGGGCATCCTCCTGAAAGCGAATGTGCCAAAGGGACACGTGAAGTGGTCTTGGCTTGGTCCTCAGGTGCAATGGGAATTTGGTTATATCCGAGAAACCATCCAAGAAGCAATAATACTCATGTCCAGCTAACCTCTCTAAGATTTGGTCAATGAAGGGCAAAGGGAAGTGATCTTTCTTTGTTGGAGCATTCAGTTTGCGCAAATCTATGCACATTCTAAGCCCAGTCACTTCCCTTGTTGGGACTTCCTCGCCCCTCTCATTAATGGTGACCGTGTAACCCGATTTCTTTGGAACGACTTGAACCGGGCTCACCCATTTACTATCAGCAACGGCATAGATAATGCCTGCATCCAACAATTTTAGGACCTCTTTCCTAACCGCCTCCTCCATGTGAGGATTTAACCTCCTCTGTCTCTCTCTAAAACGGCTTAGCACCATCTATGAGATTAATTTTGTGCATGCACATGGAGGGGCTTATACCCTTAATGTCTGCTAAGGTCCACCCTATGGCCTGCTTGTGCTCACAAAGCACTTTGATCAACTTGGCCTCTTGGTCTAGGGTCAAATCTGAGGCAATTATCACGGGAAAAGTCTCTCCCTCCCCAAGAAAAACATACTTTAAATTGGAGGGAAGGGCTTTCAGCTCAAGAGCTAGAAGGGTTACAATAGAAGGCACCGACTTCTCATTGAAGTGGCCTAGGGGGTGAAACGGGCCATCACTAGGATGGTGTTCGTCGGCCTTTTTCACAGCCATCAGTTGAACATCCGCATTATCCCTAAGTTTCTCACCGCCAGTTGACAACAAAGACTCTAACTCCTCACAGTCTCTCTCATGCCATAGAACTTCACTCACACAATCCTCAACAATATCCACACAGTTACAAGACTTATCATCTAAGGGACTTTGCATGACATCAAACACAGATATTTCTATTTTCTCATTAGCCACACACATAGATAGAGTCCTATCACCCATATTAATGATGGTGTTAGTAGTAGCCATAAATGGACGCCCAAGCAATATGGGAGAATCCTGACTATTCCCAACACCATTCACAGTTTCAAGCACAACAAAATCCACAGGGATAATCAAACTGGCTACCTGCACCAAAACATCCTCCACAATTCCCAATGGCCTCTTGATTGAACGGTCAGCCAATTGCAAGGTCATTGTGGTGGGTTTTAGCTCAGGTAAACCCAACTCAAGATACAAATGATGGGGCAACAGATTAATGCTAGCACCAAGATCCAACATTGCCTTTACCTTTTTAGAGTCCCCCATAGATATAGAAATATTAAAACTTCTGGGGTCTTTCAATTTAGGTGGGAGGTTCTGTTGTACCACGGCACTGGCACTTTCACCCATAATCAATTTCTCATCATTCCCATACTTGGGTTTCCTGGAGTTAAGTTCTTTGAAAAACTTTGCATAAGCTGTGATATTTTTAATGACATTTAACAAAGGAAGATTAATGTTCACTTTTGAAAACATGTCATATAAATCAGACATTTGCTTATCCAGCTTACTTCTCATGAATCTACCAGGAAACGGTACAGGAGGTCCATATGGCTTGGGGGTGGAATAATCAGTAACAGGAATTTCCCCCATGCCATTAGTACTCTTACCAACAACATTCTCCACAACGGGTGGTTCGGCAGTTTCAGAAGGAGAGTTAGGACATACCTCATTGCTTACCTGTTTGCCATTTCTCAGGGTCATGATGGCCTTGGCTTGCTCCCCTTGACTAGGGAAGGTTCCTGGTTTATTCCCTTGCTGACCCACAGCTAGTTGACCAATCTGGGTCTCCAGCTTTTTGTTGACCGCTTCCTGCTGCTTCTCACGCTGCTCCATCATCATTTTCATTTGTTGCTGCTCTTGCATCATGGACCTCACCATATCCTCCAGAGATTGCTTGGGATGCTGTTCTGGATTCCCTTGTGGGGGAGGAGGATAGAGAGGTTTCTGCTGTTGGTACTGAATTCCTGGGTTACCCCTCCAAGAAAAATTGGGGTGGTTTTTCCAATCTGGATTATAAGTGTTAGAATACATACCACCTTGATTTTGCCTTGGGGGGTACCCTAGCATCGCATTCACCTGTTCAGAATCAAACTGTGCAACAACTGGACAAACATTAGTAGCATGAGTGTTAGATCCACAGTTAGCACAGAAATCAGATACCACATTAGCACTTGAGGAAGACATATTAGAATTCATTTTAGCCATGTTTTGGTTTAACAAAGACATTTGCCTAGTGAACTCATCCATACAACTCAACTCATGCACTCCCCTAGGTTTCCCTCTAGAGCCTTTTTCTTGCGAATTGGCCCCCAACAGCTCAAATAATTCTTGGGTTTGGTCAACAGTTTTGGCTCCTAGAAAGCCGCCTGCTGCGTTGTCGACCCTAGCTTGGTCTGCTGCAGTTAACCCACCATAAAATGTTTGATGTAAAAGGGCCTCAGGAAAAGCATGATGGGGGCACTGCACTTGCAACATTTTGAACCTATCCCAAGCCTCATGAAATGGCTCACCTACCTCTTGAGTAAACCCTATGATTTTCTGTCTAAAGGTGGCCAAAGTAGCGTGCGGGAAGAATTTCTTTAAGAATGCATCATGCAACCCATCCCATGTAGTGATACTCCTAGCAGGAAGCAACATAAGCCAAGTTTTAGCTGCCTCTTGAAGAGAGAAGGGAAAATATTTAAGCCTTAATTGTTCATCAGTAACCCCCTCTTTTACAGGGAATCCTGATATAATCATCATGTACTCTCTCAAGAAGTTCAAAGAGTCTTCAGCGGGAAGACCCTGAAACTTGGGCAACTGACTGAAGAATGCCCCTTCGCCTCATAAGCTTTAGCGGCCTCAGTCAAGACAATACACAACACCGATGTGTCAACCTTAGGCCTAGCATATTCTTTCATTAAGGGATTAGCCATTACAACTTCAATTTCTTCTTCCCTGGTGGAAGAAGTTTCAAATTCACTTAAAACTACCTCTGTCTCGGTGACAGAAGTTTCAGACTCAGACTCAGACTCACGAATAGGGGGAATGCCCCTGTCGAGTCTATCGATATTATCGTCCAAATGAACCAACTCGGGGTCCAATGAACGCCTACCAAACATACACTTATTAAATTAACTTGTAAATCAAAACAAGTCCCCGGCAGCGGCGCCAAAAACTTGATGGATAACATTCCAAGTAATAAATACCTAGCAGGCGCACTAGTTACCGTAGTAGTAACGCGCGAAAGCGAGGGTCGATCCCACAGAGACTTGTTGGACAAACGAGTGAATTTAATTAGTGCAAAAGAGTAACCAAAGGGGTTTTTAATTGATTTTTTTATTAACTAAAGACTGAAATTAAATACTAAAGTAACAAGCAATGATCAACTAGTAACGATGTAAACAGATTAACGAGATTCACGGGTTGGATTTCACACTATCATCATTCTATGTTATTTTAAAATAAAGTTATTGATTCATTCCAGAGTTCGTTCACTTCTTGTAAAGATTGGGACGGTGAGGCGGCCGGATTGCAATCTTTTTCTCTCTATCTAATCACACTTTGCAAATCAAGTCCATGTAATTATTTAAAAAGTTATTAAGTTCTAAAGAACATATGAACCTACACCCACTTGATTTCTATCACGGCATCAAACAAATATATTACTCAAAGCATTGGTCTACGCTTTAATCCCCAAATCAATGGCGGAGTTAAAACCCTAAATTGTTAAAAAGGCCAATAATGACTAGTTCAGTTATTGAAACCCTAAAAACTTGATTAAAATACTTTGAACAACTAGAATGAAATCAATACGAATAAAAACATTTATAACATAGAATTAGATAGTGTTTTACATCCAACCCATGAATTAAGAACTTAGCTACTCATATTCAACATAATGAACACAAATAATAAAATTAAAAACATAAAACCTGGATCTTGAATGATGAAAAGAAAATACTTCGTCTGCGTTTCACGTTCTCCAAAAACTCAGAGAAAAATAAAGCATAAGAATCCTAATGGCTGCTACTGTGTTTCTTTTATACTAGGGTAGGATATCTCAAAATAAGGAAAGGAAAAATAATTCCTAAACCAAGGAGGACACTTCAAAAATCTGCATCGGAGGAGGGGGCGCGCGCCCTATGGGAAAGGGAGCGTGCGCACCTTATTCAATTGCACAAATCCGAGCTTCTGTTCCACGGGGGCGCGCGCACTCGTATGGATGGGGCGTGCGCACCCTTTCTGACTTGAGAAAATCCACCTTCTGATCACTGAGGGCACGCGCACTCTATATGAGGGGGCGTGCGCACCCTTTAATTTTCCTCAGAAGTCTTCATTTTCTTCTTTAATTTTTGTATAGTCCTCCGCCTGGGTTTCTCCGAAATTCCCCTCAGGTCCTTTCTCTGCTTTTCAGCCACAATTTCTCCATTTTCCCTGTACTCAAAGACACTCAAAACAACCATTAAAACACTAAAATACCCGAAGATTCGCTCCAAGATAAGACCGAATGTATCCAATATTGATGTGTAAAAACACATCCATCAAGAGAGTAATTAAGAAGTAATAAAAAGGAAAATAAAATAGTTAATTTTTGTTTTGTCTTGAAAAAAAATGATTATTTATATAAAAGATTTCTTGAAAATAGACACTCATTTTAGGACAAAGATTTTTGAAAATAGACACTCATTTAGGGACAGATGGAGTATTTTGTTTTGCCAAGAAAAGATTAAAACTACACATTTTTTTATTGCTTATTAATTCTTTTTAATCCTTTAAGTTTCAAAATTTTCACTTAACCCCTTAGTAGCTAATATCAATTCAAAATGACCTAATTCCGTTAGTCACGTGCCAAGCACATGCTTTTTAACTAACTTTCTAACGAATTCCGTCAAAAAGGCTCATATTGACAATATTTTTTCAAGTGAAGGCGGCAATTGATAAAAAAATAATTTCAGGGTTCGTCCTGGGAAATGGTGTATGAGTTCAGGGTCTAAACTGCAATTAACCCTTTAAAAAATGTCAACATCTTTTTAAGTGTGATTATTTTTTAAATAATAATTAGCATCAATTTTCATATTTATTTAATTTCAATTAAAAAAATAATTAAGTGTGAAGTATTTTTTTAATTATAAATGATTTAATAATTATTATTATTTTATTAATCATAAATATAAAGATTATAAATAAAATAAAAGTGGTGGGGTATAGAATGATGAGTTGGGAGGAGTTGAATTTTAAACTAAACTAGTCATTGTGGAGGGTATAGTTGAGAGGGTAGTTGAATGATGAGTTTATTGCAAAACTGACATGCGTACTTTCATTTTTTTTTTCAATTTGACTCGCAAACTTTGGAAGCATCAAATGTGTGTTGCGTACTTCAATTTTCAAAATTTTAAGACCACTTTTTTAACTCATGTTAAAAACATAACAGGTAAATCCATATAGGGGGTAACAATGAAAATATAAAACTTAAAAGCCTAAATTTATAGCCAATAAAATAAGAAGGAATTGAAAGCAAAATAAGAATAAAAAAAACCCTACTTCTTCACCCTCCCCAAACCAGATCGCTTCTTTCCCTCCGTCTCTCTCATTCTCCGACAACTACCTCTGCCTCCCTCACTCCATCTCTCTCAACTCCAACTACTACCTCCGCCTCCCTCTCTCATTCTCTCTCTTTCTACACCCTCCCTCCGTCTCTCTCAATTGGGTTTCTAGGAATCCCTTTTTCAAAGAATCTCTTGGATTTCAATTTGAATTGAATCTGCTGGGTTTAAATTGAACTGAATCTGTTGGATTTCAAATGGAATTGGGTTTCAAAGACTCTCTCTCTAGCTTTACAGCTCCAACAATGGCCGCCCTGACCTCGCACTTGAAACCCTCATCCACAACTGAATCGGAGTATGTAGAGATTTTGATGGCTGAGTAGAGCGAGCGGGTAGCGATGGGAACGGCGGAGAGGTTTGGTTCGTCGGACTGTTTGGGGAGCGGAGTTGTGGTGGTGGTGGTGAAGTGGAGGAAGTAGGTGAGGTCGGAGATGGAGAGGGAGAAGTAGGAGTCGTAGAAGGGGTTAGGGTAAAGGTGGAGGACGGATTTGTTGGCGGTGGAAGTGGCGACGGCGATGATGGATTCAGGGAGGAGTCGAAGGTGGTTGGGTTGAATTGGTTCGTAGTCGATCTCGTCGGAACCGAAGTTGGTGAGTAGGGCGCCGGGAACTGGGAAGAATTAGAGAGACGAGGGAGGGGGTTAATTTGTAAATGGAGTGATAATTTGTGTAACAATTTTATCCTCTTAAAGGCCTATAGTTTGATGTTTTATATTTAAACCCTTTATACTTCCATTTGTACGCCTACATGGAGAGTCCCGTTATATTTTTAACGGGTGTTAAAAAAGTTGTCTCAAAATTTTAAAAATTGAAAGTACGCAAACCACATTTGATGTTTCCAAAGTTTGCGAGTCAAATTGAAAAAAGTTGAAAGTACGCATGTCAGTTTTGCAATAATCTCGTTGAATGATTAAGTGGATGGAGAGAGAAGATGAGGTGGAGTGATATTAGGGTAGATGAATGTTTTTGGGTGGTTGAACCATTGTACATGGTCTGAGTATAGAAAGTGGGTATGAGATAGAAAGTGGGTATGAGAGAGAAAGTGGGGTCGGGAATAGTTAGTGGATAGTTGTTGTGTGCATAACATGTAGGTCCCACTAAATAAAAAGTATAAATAACTTTATTTTTTTGGATTTTGAAATTTAAAATGGAACACCCAAAAGGGAAATTTTTGAAGTTTAAAATGAGACGGAGGGAGTATGTGTTTTTTTTACTAATGTCGACATTCAAAGCTTTTCATCCTTTCTACCTTGTTTGTTTATTTCTTTATTCAGTGAAATTGAAACACTTTACTCCCTTTCCAGATCGGTTTAGGATTTCGGTAAACTTGACTATATTTTGATCAAGTCTTTTCAATAAAAATTATAATTCTAATAAAAATTTAAAACCTATTATTGTATCAAGATTAATAACACTATCTAAAATAAGTGTTAGATTTACATTAAAATAATTATTTTATACTTAGATTACTTAATCAAAATATATATATAAAAAAAGTACTAAAATTCTATTTTGAGCTGGATTTTATATTATTTTATATATTATTATATATAAAAAAAATTACCAAAAAAATAATGATTCCAACAAAAATTTTAGATTTACATTAGGATAATTATTTTTCACTTAAATTCATGTAACGGGATTTTATATTATTTATATGTGTAAATAAATGTGTAAGCTGAATTTAGATAATCACCTCACGTGAGATAAAAAAAAAATGGAATTTAGAACTGCTCCAAAGAGATAACTTGTGAAGCTCGAACTATTATTATTATTAGTCGAAATATAAGCTGCGGAGCCCTTTGTAAGGAGACGAAATCACATGTACCACATTTGTGTACCACTTGGTGTACTACTAGTGATCCAACGATTATGAGTTAATTAATGATAATAGTTGTCGGATCACCAGTGGTACATAGAAGTGGTATAGGTGATTCATCTCCTTGGTAAGTCAAAATCGATTGAGATTGAAAACTCTATCTATTAATGAATATTTTTTCAAATAATTTCAATAAGTTATGACTTCAAAAAAAAAAAAGGGTGACCTTTTCAATCAATAATTTGAGTGTTGCAGAAGAACAGTTCTAAATCCGCTCAAAAAAAAAAAATGTCCAAAGCGATAGTCTCAAAATAGCATCTGTCCTTATATAGCCGACTTAAGAAAATAAACAAAATTACAATATTAATTATTCACCTAAGTTGACAAATGATAATTTAAAATTTTGAATCCCAACTACTTACTCTTATGCAAGTATTAAACTTTGGAAAAAAAAAAAAAAAAAAAAAAAAATAACACGTTATTGCAGGAAATGTGAGTGGTCAGTAGGGTTGGCAAAATGGGTGTTTGGGTGTACCCATTAAAGTTAAAATATCCGGATATCCAATGGATTTTTAACTTTAATGGGTAAACCCAAAACACCCATTTTGCCACCCCTAGTGGTCAGGCACTACATAGTACATACTCTAATTGTGGGCACACTTGTCTTAAATGGATATCTGCTGACAATAGATCAATGGAAATAGAAAAATTCCATTTTAATGTAGATAGATGAAGGGAAAAAAAAAAAAAACATTATTTTGGGGAAATAAACACACAAAAAACCTAGTATTTACATTTTGGTCTTTGAATGTAACTCTTTGTATGAAATATAATAATAATAATAATAATAATAATAATAATAATAATAATAATAATAATATGAACTGTGATTACTCCCTTTGTCCTGAAAAGATAATCCCACTCTAATTTTCTTTGTCAACTCAATAACTTCGATCATACTATTAGTTTGCATTTTATTACATACTTCCTCCGTCCCAACACAAGTAGGATTAGAGGAGTTGGCACAATAATTAAGAGGAAAATGGTGTATGTGTGGTAGAAAATGAAGAGAGAGAATGAGTGAGATAAATAGTAGTGTTGGATGAATAAAATGAGTGGTGGAAATGCAAAAAAAAAGAATGAGTAGAGTTAAATATATTAAGACAATTTCATTTTGGGCAGTCTCAATTGTTTTGGGATAGCATAAAAGGGAAAGAAGTCCTACTTGTGTTGGGACGGTGGGAGTATATTGTATAGTAGATTGTTGCAGTTGAAAAGAAAATAACAAAAACTTGTGTGAGACGGTTTTACACATGAGACGGGTTTCAAGAAAATGGATTACACTCAAGAGGCAAGCCTATTTTCTTTCTTATCGAGATTTGTCTTATGTGTGAAACTATCTCACACAAAACTTCTTCAAAAAAAAATGTTAGTGATACACGCTATGTATAGTCTGATTGTATAAGAATTTGAATAACATTTATCCCATTTAAAAGCTTACTAAAAAGCTTGATTATTCAACTTCTTATTACGTGAAACCCTAATCTAAATATTAATTTAAATTAAAAGGTAGTAAAATAATAATAATGAAGAAAGTTGTAAAGTTAGAAAATTGAACCCATCAACGCGGAATCAAAAAAGTAAAGGGAAAAATTGGCCTCCAAAAAAATAAAATTAGCTTAGCTGGAGATTGGGAATCGTGTGACTGAATGAATGAATGTCTTTCTCATTTCTAAAATAAATTTCCCAACTTTATAAAAATAATTTTCTCTTTCCTCTCTCTTCTTCGTATGCAAAATTATTCCTCCCAAACTGCCCTCCACGTTCTTTCTTCTATACTTCCTCCACATACTGATTGTTACTAAATAAAAGTGCACGAGATTAAGAAAATATGTTGAAAAAGTAAGTATCGTGAGTAGGTAAGAGAAAATAAATAAATTAATGGATAGTTGTTGTGATTGGATAATACTGAGAAAAATGAATATTTTGAGTAAATAGCAATAAGTATGAGATTGAGAAAGTACTTACTAGTTACCACACAACAACCATTTTGAATTACTTTTATTTATTTGGATTTGGTCAAAGAACATTTGACTGCGTTTTGCATAGAAAGCGTAGCAAATTAAAGGGAAAACTCTGTTTTGGTCCATTGTACTTTAGGGCGTGTTTCATTTTTACCATCGAGCTATATTTTTTTCATTTTTACCATCGTACTACAAACAATGGTGTCATTTCATACCAAATTTGGGTGTAAAATGACGTCATTGTTTGTAGTACGATGGTAAAATTGAAACAAATTTGGGTATAAAATATCGAATTTGGTTTAAAATGACACAATTGTTTGTAGCACTATGGTAAAAATGAAAAAAATAAGGTTCGATGGTAAAAGTGAAACACGACCCAAAGTACGATGGATAAAAACAGAGTTCTCCCCAAATTAAATATCAACTATAAAAATAATTTACTTTTTTAAAAATATATATTCAAGTTTTATTTTAAAAATATTTTAAATTTAAGTCTATTTGTATTTAAAGGGTAAAAATAAATAAATATTCTTGTTATCTAGTTTTTAAATATTTAATTTTACATGTAAAAATGACTAGTAAAAAATTGATAAAAAATAGAGAGTTTTTTTTTATAAAAAGGACATATTTGAGATAAAAATCAAAAATAAACTTTCATTTAGAAGTGATTGAGTATAATTTTACTGACATGATTATCTTTAGGCCATTCTCATCTCCACCCTTACCCTTCTAACATGGATATCAGTGGTGAAGCCATATTATAGTACGGAGTCATTTTATCTCATAAAAAATATAATATTTTTATTATTTTTGAAATTAAATTTTATCTCATAAAAACACTATACTGTACTTGTTAATTTCGAATCTCTTTATTTGTTGATAAATTTTATAATATAAAGTCATTTTTACCTCCTTAATGCCAAAAATATGTATTATTAAATAGATTTTTTTTTCTTAAGCAATACTGACCCTCTATTTTAAAAAAAATGAGAAACTGAGAAAAAACGTGTTTTTTTTAAATGACACAATTGCGTTTTTATAAAAAAAAGGGGAAGTTGTTTTAAAAGACGTGGTGGCATTTTTAAATAACTGACGCTTGTCGTAAGTGCCAGTGTTACTCTTAAAAATTGACAGCCATGTGCACTGACACTTATTAATACAACCACTGACACTTTTAATAAGGCTCCGTCGCGGAAAATAACTTCCGGAAAACGATTTCTTGGAAAATGTTTTCCGGAAAACGATTTCTTGGAAAATGTTTTCCGGAAAACGATTTCTTGGAAAATGTTTTCCGGAAAATGTAATTTCCACTGTTTGGTGAATTTTAAGAAAATGCTTTCCGGAAAACTTTTTTAGATACATTAATTTTGATCTCCTAGAGTATATATTAAAAGAAATAATCAATAAATTAGTCATTATCTCCAATTTCAATTATAAAGTAAAATGGAAATGTAGTTTTGTAATTATAATGGACTAAAGTTAATAATTTAACATATTGCAAAATATTCATAAAAATAAAATATTTTAGACATTTTTAATTAACTGAGTATATTTAAAAAATAATTTCGTGGAGTTAAAACAACAATTGAAGTGTTAGCATTTTCCGGAAAACGTTTTCCTTAGGTGGAGGTAACGTTTTCCTTAGGAATGGAGGAAAACCACTTCCTTGGAAAACATTTTCCCCATTTTCTGAACATTGTTGTAATATGTAAAGTGTCAGTGTAATAAATGTCAATTCTTAACACTACCGCTGACACTTACGAAAAGTGTCAGTTTCAATGTTTATAAACGCCGGTTTGAATTACTGACATTTTGTAATATTAACACTGGGCATTTACGATGCTTGTTATTTATTTACAAAAATGTCACCGCCTGTTTTAAAACTAACGCCTGCGTGTTTTGAGAAAACACATTTTTTTCAATTATTAAAGAAAAACACGTTTTTTATAAGACCTACTCAAAGAAAAATCTCACTTCGCAAGTAAACCCGATCATATCTATCTACCCTCAATTTTACTTTTTATTTTTTATTTAAAGTCAATTTAAGCATGGGAACGTGCTGGCAGGTCATAACACTAAATGTGTGCAATCTTTATTTATTGCACTAGTAAGATGATAAAAATATGAATTAAAATAATTTAATTCTGTACCAAAAAATAATTGTAATAATTTAATTCATTATTTTATGGAGGACTCCCTATAAACGGCTATCTCTCATTAATGTTTTGCGAAAGCCGGTGCTTTATTTTTTTTTTCCTTTTTTTTTTTTTGAAAGAATATTTTTTTTTCCTTGATTAGCTCCCTTCGCGAAAATAAAATATGCTCCAACGGGCATAAGGTCACAGTGGATTAATTAGTTGGTTCTCAACAATTTCTCTTCTTACAAAAAAAAAAAAAAAAAAATATAATTTATTGAGTTTATTATTAAATGTGATATAACAAAAAAAAAATTTATTAAAATCATTATATATTTTTTAAAATTATTTGTCAAAGTATAATTTTATTGACCAAAAATCTATTTTTGAGCGGGACGGAGAAAGTATGTGAAAAAAAAACGACTTAAGAAGGCAATAAAATGTGCTGAAACTAATGTGAGATATGTGAGAAAAAACGACTACTTCGGCATATAAAGGTCATGCTCACCACTAAATGCATTTCCTCAACATGCAATAAATTTTATTATTTGTATGCAGTTTTTTTTTTTTTTTTTTTTTTAAATCACAAGCCACCTAATTCAATCCTAGCAAGCAGGGGTATCGAACCCAAGAACTCTACAACGGAGAGACTTAAACCTGCTCAAGATGCCGCTTTGGCACAAACCCTTTGGCATTTGTATGCAGTTTTAGCAGTCGTAATTGGATCATCTTTTAAAATACTATTTGTAGCCAATTTTATTGTTTATAGCAAATTTTATAATTGCACAAAGAAAAATTTATATTCATAAAATTATGATCAAAATACAATTATCTTTCATGGGAAACATAGTAATCGTTGTTTATCGATTCCGCCGCTCTATTGTGGTGATTAGATGAGAATGAGTCACATCTTCCTTTCTCCATTCTTGAAAACGAGAGGGATATGTGTTCTTGGCGTTGTCTAAATCAAATTTAAAAACATAATTTGAGAGGAGAAAAATGTGATTTTTTATTTTAAACTAAATGTCTCTTTTCCTATAAAAAAAAACTTTATCCCCAAATATTATTTTACCAATTTTTTTATTATTCATTACATACTTACAAAATTTAAATGTTTTGAAAATAAATGACAAGAGTTAAGAAAAATGAATAACAAAAATCTTTACACATATTTATCATTAATAAAAATAAATATTTTCATAGTATATATCATAAATAATATTTAAACATCCATTTATAACGGAATAATTTTGTAATATTTGTTGTTGTCAAGAGACCAAAAAGACAATGACATGAGTGTAGTTGGCAATATAGATTGACACCCATCGGATTTTGAACCGCTACGGCCCTAGTTAGCTTCACCAAATAGTTTCGATTGGAGCCACTTCATTTTAGCTTCACCAAACGGTTAAGATGTGTCTGAACTCGGTGAGACCCATAAAAAATTGAAATCATATTAGCCGCACACCCAAACCGCTCGCCTATGTTGCCTTGATCGGAGCCGTTGGGTGGAGCTAACTTGGGTGGAGCGGTTCCGGGTCCCACACCCATCAAGACACAAAGGATAATCCTCCTCCTAAAATTACATTAATCATATTTTACAAAGTCTACACTAATTTAAAAAAATTAAAAATAATCAAATCAAATAAGTTTATATAAAGACAAACCAACCATGAGGGAAAATTGAAAAAAACAGAGTGGCCTCTCTCTCTCTCTCTATCTCTATAGTTGGCCATTTCTTCTCTCTCTACAATACCAGGAAAAAACTCTGTCACCTCCATTATCACATTCACATAACCTAAAATCAAACCTCCATTTTCTTTCTCATCAACAATGGCGCCATCTCCGCCGCCGCCGCGCTTACCCTTCTTCTTCCTTATACTCACATTCACTCTCTCCTCCTCTTTCTTCCTCCAGATCTGTTCCGCCGCCGAACCTGACATCTCTACACTCACATTCCCTAACCCCAACCTCCGTCGTGCCTACATTGCTCTACAAGCGTGGAAATCTGCCATATTCTCCGATCCGTTCAACTTCACCGCCAACTGGAACGGCCCCAATGTCTGCTTCTACGGCGGTGTCTTCTGCACCTCCTCCGTCTCCAACTCCTCACTCACTGTCGTCGCCGGCATTGATCTTAATCATGCTGACATTGCCGGTTATCTTCCCCCGGAGCTTGGCTACCTCACTGACCTTGCTCTGTTTCACATCAACTCCAACCGTTTCTGCGGCACTGTTCCTCACAGTTTCAGAAACCTTAAGCTGCTTTTCGAGCTCGATTTGAGTAATAACCGATTCGTCGGTCCGTTTCCGACCGTCGTCTTGTCGTTGCCGAAGTTGAAGTTTCTCGACCTCCGGTTTAATGAGTTCGAAGGATCTGTTCCTTCGAAGCTGTTTGACAAGGATCTCGACGCTATTTTTCTCAATGATAACCGGTTTCAGATGGGAATTCCGGCGAATTTGGGGAATTCGCCGGTTTCGGTGCTGGTTTTAGCTAACAACAATTTGGGCGGGTGCATTCCAGGAAGTATCGGTAAGATGAAGAAGACGTTGAATGAGATTATATTGATGAATGATAATCTCACCGGATGTATACCGAATGAGATCGGGATGTTGAAGAAGGTTACGGTGTTTGACGTCAGCTTCAATAATCTGAGCGGACCATTGCCGGCGGCCATTGGTGGTTTGAAGAGTGTCGAGCAGCTGGATGTGGCGCATAACCGGCTGACAGGGGTGGTGCCGGCAGTTGTTTGCAATTTGCCTAGTTTGTTGAATTTTACTTATTCCTTTAATTACTTCACCGGAGAGGCGCCCAGCTGTGTGTCCGGTGGTGGAAAGGTTGTTGATGGGCTGCAAAATTGTGTCGCCGGAAAGATTGGTCAGAGGCCTAGCCTGCAGTGTTTATCGGGAGCTGCACGTCCGGTTAGTTGTAGTAAATTCAAATGTGGTGGTGCTGGGGCAGGGTTAGGTAGTGGTAGTAGTGGCGGTTCAAGGAGGAGGGCTCCACCTCCTCGAAGACTGCCATCTCCGGTTTCAAATCCTAGTCCTAGGCCGGTTACGCCGATTGTTAAGCCGCCCCCGCCACCGCCTTCATCGAAGTCTTCCCCTTCCACAAAATCCCACCCTCCACCACCACCTACGCATAAGGTTTCTCCGGTAACTCACCTTCCACCACCACCTCCAGCGGTTGTGCATTCACCTCCACCGCATTTCACTCCACCACCTCATGTAAGGCATTATGCTTCACCTCCACCACCTACTAAGAAAGTGTCACCGGTAACCCATGTTGCACCACCACCGCCGCCGGTTGCATCACCTCCGCCGCCTACTTATAAGTATAAATCACCGCCACCACCGGTTTCCTATGTTCCACCAAAGCCGGTTACATCACCACCACCACCAGTTGAGAGCCCACCACCTACTCACAAACATAAATCACCGCCACCACCGGTTTCCTATGTTCCACCAAAGCCGGTTACATCACCATTGAGAGCCCACCACCTACTCACAAACATAAATCACCGCCACCGCCTCCACCACCAACCCATCATCATAGTTACACGCCATTTCCACCACCACCTCCTAAATACTCATCACCCCCTCCTCCACCAGTAGAGTACTACCCCCCGCCTACTTACCAATACAAATCACCACCCCCACCGGAATACCAAGCTCCTCCACCACCAACTCATCATGGTTCCACACCACCACATTCCGGCTACCATCAATCCCCTCCTCCACCACCACCACTTTCAGAGTACTATCCACCCACCACAAAGTCCCCACCTCCACCAAAAACGCCATCCCTTCCCCTCCCTCCATTACCATCTCCGGGTTGCGAAACACCAACATCACCACCACCACCACCCGCAAAATACTCGTATTCATCACCCCCACCGCCACATTACCAATCTCCGCCACCACCCACGTATTCATCACCCCCACCACCACATTACCAATCTCCGCCGCCGCCCACATATTCATCACCCCCACCACCACATTACCAATCTCCTCCACCACCCACCACATATATATATTCATCACCGCCACCTCCACCGCCATCCCCTAGCCCACCACCACCAGTAGAAAACATACCCCTACCACCAATCATAGGAGTATCCTATGCCTCTCCACCTCCCCCAGTTATCCCCTACTACTGATCCAATCCTTCAACCAAAGCTGCTCAATCTTGATTTGATGGAAGAAAGACTGTAATTTTTTGATGTGCTCGGATCTCTAATTAAATTTGTTTTTCATTTTTATTTTTATTTTTTTTGTAATTTTTCATCATAATTTCCAATATATATATTTATCGTGTATAACATATCAATTCATTTTTTAGATACATAAATGATCAAAGTTCATAAGTATAATGTGTTTCCCATTTACTAGACAATGCATCTTTGTGATTTCCCTTTCTTGGGGCCTATTAGCGCATGGGACTCTGAAACTTGTTCAAGGAAAGTCGTGTTTTTTTAAAAAAATTTGAGTTGCTCGGTAGAAAGAATAGATGTTTGCCCTCCGTACTAAAATGATATTTTCACGTTTGACTATTCAAATTCTTTAATGATATGAACACTTGTTTCACTAGTCATATTGTGTTTATGCACATTTAAGCTTAAATTGTAGAAATATGAACTTTTTGGAACAATGAAAAATGGCAAATGAGAAAATCATTTCGGGACAGAGGGAGTAAAATAGAAATCACAAATGATAGGATTCATGACAAGGTTCTTCTTAGTGTCCAAACCATGGATTTCGAACAGCTGCACCAACACGTTAGGTGCACCGATGTGAAAATTGTACAACGTTTTGTAAAACGTTTTCTATCTAATGTAAAACGTGTACTTGCAAATGTAAAACGTTTTTTCAGGAGCTAACACTTTTTCGGTCATTTTTACGTTGTGTAGTGCACTAAAAAACGTTGTGTAGAAAACGTTTTACAATACGTTGTGCAACTTTCACATCGGTGCAGCGGTTCCATACCCCCCCAAACCATATTCAAACATCTTTCGTAAGAGAAAAACAACTACTCCCCGCTTCTCATCAAAATGATAAGTTTTGTAATTTGATGATTTTGAAGTTATAATTTTGAAAACGAGACTAGTTTTGTGGGACAAACTAAAAAGGAAAACAGGACACTCATTTTGAGATGGACGGAGGGAGTATATATGGAGAAGAATGGATGTTCATGATATAGAATAATTCATAATGCATGTTCCCAATGGCAAATTTTACAAGAGAAATGTAGATGTATCATGCACAATGGAGTATTGTTTGAAAAGGTGTCTGCCTCTCAACAATCACGAGATTAGTAGTGAGTGTACTCTCGATGCCAATTTCACATAGAGGGACAAGACATGGTAAAACCCATCATTTTATATGGAGAAAGCAAATAAAACCGGGCACTAGGAAACGTCCATTTGAAAAACATTGATTCTGGTCCCACATTTCATCTTGTGGTACGGTCTCAGACAGAAGACAGTCGCTCCGACCGCAATATAGTCAGATGACATGCAGAATACAGTCAGATGAAGCGCATATTACAGTCAAATGACCGTGCAGAATACAGTCAGATGACGTGCAGACCTCATCCAAGCAAAACTCAGCACCTTGTTTAATTAAGTCAACCCCCAAAACAATTAACTACAGATAGGAAGGCATTAAGTGTAACCAACTTGAATTAAAAACTGAATTCTTCCAAGATTCAAAGGAAAAAATAATCAACCTAAACCTTTACATAAATGCCCAATATTATCTTCATTTACTTATACATTCACAAACTAAAATCTCCAATCCACAAAGTTCGGCAGAAAAAACCACTCACAAGAATGGGTGCGTAAATAAGTCTGTATCCCATCAGAGAGAACGTAACCAACGAATTCTACGACATATTATTTTTAATTCTTACAATGCAAATGAATCACACTTCTATATCAATTCACGACAGAACAAGAAACTATATACACTATCCTCTCTTTTTCTATAATCGTGAGACCAACTAATCAAGACTCGAGCAAGAGAGATGATACTAACAAAGGGAAGAATAGTGCAGTGGTTTCGTGGGCATGGTGGTGGTGGGAGTGATGTGGATGAAGGATTATCCGAAACGGATCACGATGCATGAGATATCATCTTTACTCTTTCTAGCTAGTGCCTCTGTGGTCAAACGCTTTGCGGCTGCCTGGGGGTCTTTAATGGATTTCACCATCTCAACCGCCTCTTGGTTGTCCATCACCTGCCAAAACAAGTTTCAAATCTCTTGTAGTTTGCACCATCTCAAACAGGAACTTTTTTAAGTGGGTGCACAATTACATTATAAAGTTCTAAAACATATACTCATCCGTCCCAAAATGATAGCCCCGTTTGACTTTTCAAACATTTTAAGGTTACAGTGTAAGTTTTGGGAATTCAGGGATTTTGAAGCCTTAATTTTGGAAATGGGACTAACTTTCTGGGACAAACAAAAGTGGGAAATGAGACTATCATTTGGGATAGGGAGTATTGTGAAAATAAATATGCTTGTCATGAGACTCGGAGACACAACCTCACGGTTATAAACCTAGCATGTTACCCACTAAACTAGTAAGCTATATGAGTAAATGGGTGCACTTTCACTCATTTAGCTATGCTTGTATCCGCCACTGCCGCCAATGCATGCATTGCATACCAAACAGACCACAGCTTATAGGCTCAAAATGTTGGAGAAAGAAGATATGACTTGAACCAAATATACAACACTTAAAAAGAGCTTTAATGCCATGTTTAGGGACTATTTCATCAAAGGGGTTAAGTTATAAGAAGATTCCCAACCACCACCACCCTCCGGCGGGGCCGGTTGGAGATTGGGGTTGGGGGAGGGAGCAACAATATATCATGCTCAAACAATTAATAACCAACAATTTATAATCTTTTCCTTTACACCATGCTACTAGTCATGGCAAACCACCAATAAAACACTCTAAGCAATTAGTTTCCAGCAACTAATTTCGAAGGAACAATTACCTGGAAATAGAAATGTACAAGTGCTTCAAGATTTGATTTTATACAGTGAATATAAGAAGTACAATAGAACAAACACGAGTAAAAAAAAAAAGAAGATGCTTTGTATGTTTATGGCAAAATGTTTTGGGACGTTTCCAGGTGAGTTATCAAACAAGCAAAGTGCAACCACAATGTATACTGATTCTCTATAATTCACTCTTCATCGACAAAAGTCCATATGGTTGAGACCCTCTCTTCTCCTGCTGTGTCACACTCTCATACATGTAGGCAAAGCGCATTTCCTCCATACTTGGCCATAGACTTTTATACAGCTATAATCGAACACATGCTAGTTTTTTAATCAATGGAAAATATAAAGGAAATTTTCGACCCAAATGTCTCCCAGTATCTTGGTGTAAAATAAAAGAGGAGTAAAATCTGGGTTACTCCATATGGCTATGCTACACAGATCCCAGAGAAATGTCGAAGTCAGATTAATGTCAGGTTGAAATTGGTCAACTGAATAGTGTACCGAGCCAGATTCATGTCAGATTGAGATTGATTACCTCCGATGGAGACTGTACTTAAAAGGTTGCTAACTGGGCCCGATATCCATACGAATTCTGACTCAAACTAATGCAATGCATGAGAGCCTGTACTACCAGTTGGCTTCCCCAACTACTGAGCCAGCAGATCAACATAACAAACCAAAGAGATGTTTCTATTCAAGTTCTTTTTGTCTTCATCTTAATTTTTTCGCAAAATGCTCGTCCTTTAGTATGAAGGTAGATAAAGAACTGGCGCATCAAGCAGCTTTTACATAAATACCTACATTTAACACACACCCATAGACACATACTCCCTCTGTTTCAAAATAATTGTCACTTTAGACTATTTCACACATTTTAAGAAATGTAATTAATGCATGTTAGAAAGACTCAGTTAACCTTAGAATAATCCAAGTTTCTAGGTGATTAAACATCTGTACAAGAGTACTTCATAATAATAAATAAGGGTATAGTTGAGAGAAAACAGAAAGAATGTCTTGATAATAGCAAAGTGTCAGATATTTTGGAACAAGTTTTCACTTCTAAAGCGACAAATATTTTAAAACGGAGGGAGTATATGAAAAGTGCATTACGTGACATTAAAATTGCTCACCCACAAACTGAATCTACTAACTAGATCAAATGTCTTCTTTGTCCTCTATATAACAGACAGCTAAAAAATTTAACATGTATCATTTTTTTTCAATTTTTGACGTTGACAATCATTTTGGAATGACCATTATAGCAAAAATGGATCCTAGATGGCAATACAGGGAAAAGCAACTGTCACTCGGAGACACGAGGTAAATGTTAATCAACAAATCCCAGACTACGCCGCATAATTATGATGCAGGGATGCTGGTGGACAGATGAATTCAGGATTTCAAACACAAATGGAACACAAGTATCAATACACATATTGCTTGTGCATGTTATGGAATATTTTGTTAAGCTACTTTAATATAGTGAAAACCAAACTAGGATTAAATAATTATTTGGTCCTTGAACTTGGCACTTTTTATTAGTTTGGTCCCTTATTAATATTTTTTATTAGTTTGGTCCCTTATGTTGACATTTTTCCGAGTTTGCCCTTCAGTTGTGAAATTTTTGAAAATACCAAAAGTACCCCTTGATTAAATATTAGTATAATCTTTATTGTTAACACTTTTTGTTAGCCTAGTTCTATATGAATACAATTTATTATTTTTTTACTCTCACAATGGCTTTTTTATTGTCGATTTGTGTTTCTTTAATTGGTTTTTATTGTTAAATTCACATAAATTTAGAGAAATAATTAATAAATTTTGAAAGGTTAATATCCTAATGAAATGAAAAACTTGATTTTTTTTTTGGTAAGATGATATCTTTCAGTAAGAAATAATGAGTGAAAAGAAATTTTGAAAATAAATAAATAACTCAAGTTAGTATAATTTAAAATAAAATCGAACCCATTAATTTTTTCTTTCCAAATTCAATCAAATATTGTATTAATTGTATCCAAAAATTTAAAACTCATCGTCAATTCTTGGATTAAGTTTTTTTTTTTTTTTTTTTTTGTATTTTAAATTATATAAACATTAAAATTAGAAAAAAATATATTAAAGGGAAAATTTAGAAAGAAGGCCACCATGAGGAACCAAAATAATATTTATTCTAGGGGTATTTTTGGTACTTTGAGAAATTTCAAGGCTGGAAGGGGAAAACTCGCAAAAAAAGCCATTATAAGGGACCAAACTAATAAAAACTATTCATGAGTGACCAAACTAATAAAAAGTGTCAAGTTCAAGGAGCTAATAATTATTTAATCCTTTTCCTTAATATCTAAATTCATTTATTGGAGGTTATAATTTCCATCTGCTTTGTCGATATATAGATATTAGAAAGTAAAAAAGAGTAGTTTTAAGAGGAAAAAAATGGAGAGAAGAAGCGTGGAGCAAGGGACTAAAAACCAAAAAGACTCAAAGAGTCCACTAAACACCTCACCCTTTATATATACTAGTAGATAGTAAAGGAAATGAAACGAGAAACGCAGATGACCTCACATCACCAAAGGAGGAATGCCCTGGCTGGATAAACAACTAACCTTCCATAAGCCATCACTTGCCAATATAACACGTTCAATTGTTGAATCGATCGGGACATGTCGTATATCAGGCTCTGAGCTTAAATGTGCCTTAAGGCTTTGGTCACCAAACGCGCGTGCAACTGCAAGTTGGCCATTTACTCTAGGAACATCTCCTGGAAAAATAATTTATTTCACCATAAGATAACTATAGATTAAAATATTCCTCTACATTTTACATCTGCCATCAGTAGGACAAACACAAGTGTGGAAAAGTTCAGCTGTTACTATTGTAGTTTACAAATGCTAGATCTATATAAATAAGACCTATCGAGCAAAGTTTTGGTTAATCATGAAAAGCAATTACCAGGAAGACTAGTTACAAATCCACCCTGCTTCTCAATCCTTCTTCTTTCAGTTTGAGGTTCATGGTCCACTGTAAGTTGATTGGCAGAACCTCTCTCGCACAAGACAGCTCTAGAATCTCCAACATTTGCCACCCACATATCTTTTCCATCAATAACAATTGCTGTCACTGCCGTTGAGCCACCTGGCCCTAATTGGACAGCGTTCTCAAGAATAAATTTATCAGTAGAGCGGTATGCATTCTTTATTGCCATCGCGGGGTCTTTCCAGAAAATTGGCTGTAAAAAGTGTAGGGGAAAAGAATATTGAAGATTCATAACAAAGAGTTGTATGTAACAGAGATGAAAGGCATGCCAAAAAATCGACCCATAGCCCTTGACATAAATAATGCTGTTACCCAGGTACTGATTTTAGTGTCATTCAGATAAAAGCAAGTTATACATCTTATGAGCATCTATTAACCTAGGAAGCACGGATGCCTCTTCTAGGTCAGGTTATCATGTTTCGACACTCCTGATGGGTGTGTTTTTACACATCAATATTAAATACATTCGCTCTTATCTTGGAGCTAATCTTCGGGTATTTTGGTGTTTTAATGGTTGTTTTGAGTGTCTTTGAGTACAGGGGAAATTGTTGAAAAATGGAGGAATTGTGGCTGAAAAGTGGAGAAAGGAACTAAGGGGAATTTCGGAGAAACTTGGGCTGAGGACCATACAGGAATTAGGGAGAGGAAAAAGATTCCTGAGGAAAGAGTTAGGGTGCGCACACCTCCACATAAATGGGTGCGCACGCCCTCATATTCCAGAAGGTTTTGACTTTTGATGTTAAAAAGGGTGCGCACGCCCTATCCCACCTGGTGCGCGCGCCCCTACTCTGACTCAGCTTTTTGAAGTTTTCCACCTTTGTTTAGGATTGTAATTCCTTTCCATAATTTGAGATGTTGTACCCTAGTATAAAGAGAAACACAGCAGCCATTAGTTTTCTTATGCTTTATTCTTAGGTTTTATTTAGTTTTGAAGATTGTAACAAGATTTGGAGACTTTTTCATCATCAAGCGTAATATCCCAGTTTATGATTTCTTATTATTTTCTTGCGATTTATGCCATGAGTATGAGTAGCTAATCACCTCAGTTTGCGGATTGGGTATAAACAATCACATGATCTTTATGCTATAAGATTTATATTCTTCCATATAGTCTTTGTTTTGGTTTAGCACAATAGTTTTAATTCTGTTTTGGAGTTTCAATCTTATAGTAGATATTATTGGCTCTTTAACTACCCGGGTCTTTATTCTTGCACTTGCGTGGAGATTTGGATATAGCCATTGTTGTGTTGAATAGCTTTGATCTTGGACCTTGCGGAAATTGAGAAAAGCTAGGTTTTTATGTTCTTAGATGCTTAATAAATTTGTTGTGTATTAATCAGACCTTGCGGAAGGGTTAATATATATCGAATAAAAGAATTGCAATTCGGCCACCTAACCGTCCCAATTCTTAAATAAGTGAATGAATCTCAAATCAAGATTATTTCTTTAGTCATCGAAATAGCATAAAGTGAATGTAATTGTGAATCCCAATCCGTGAACTGCTTCAACCTTTTGAGTAAAATCTTTGATTTATTTGCGATCTTAGTTAGTTTATTTATTAGTATAATTAGTTTACATTAGTTTAGTTTATTAAACAATCAAAAACAAAACCCTTTTGTTACTTTTATATTAATTAAATACACTTGTTTTCACCAAGTCTCTGTGGTTCGAACGTACATTGCTACTTCGGTACTTGTATACTTGCAAGGTTTTTATTACACGTGGGATTTTTCTCCATCAACTCCCGAACACCTGACACACTCAGACTCGTCTCCGACACAAATAGGACACATCAAAATAGATGTCTGATGTTTAAAGGATTCTTTTTTTCCTGAAACGTTTCCAACACGCTAGGAAAATGCTCCGACATGTTTGGGGACTTCCAGACACTTTGAGGACAAAATTGAAATTGTTGAAACTACAAGGATTAAAAGCAATAAATATTTAATAAAACTAACCTAAATTTTGTTAGTCATTATGAACTAAACAATTCAGATGGAGTGGGCGAAAGAGAGAGAGCTCCACTTGCGGCGACTCTTCGACTATGCGGCGAGTCGTTCTCCTTCAGTTCTAACTCCAACCCAAGGTATGTATACTGTCTTCAGTTGTCCATTTAAAGTTTTTCTCCTCTTGTATATGCGTAAGACTTTGATTTGGAGCTGATTTAAGGGATTTCTTTGTCTTTTCTTTTCTAGGATGTCTTCGTCCATGGCAAGTAGGTGGCTATTGGAGCTGTGTAGGTGATGATCCCTCCAAACCCTTGTGGGGTTATGTGATCAAAGGTAATGATCACAATAAATTGGGTGTGATTTCAATTTGTAATATGCTTTTAAACTTTTGTTATATTTTATTAGCATACATGATATATTTACATTTAAATTTACACACATATATTTATAATACATACATATATGTGTGTGTGTGTTTGTGTGTAAACGTGTAGGTGTCGGCACTTTTTTAAAAGAAAAATCGTAACAGCGGTGTTTGTTCGCGGGCTCGTTGTTTCTTAGCTATTAACCATGCAAATGTTTTGTCTATTCATACTTGGAGACCATATCGAACGCTCACCTGTCACGACTACCTCCGTCCCAAAATGAGCATACAAAAAAATTCAAATTTGCTCTTGATCAAGAGAAAATTTGAAAAAAATAATGGACTTTCATTTTGGGACAGAGGGAGTATGATGCAGTTGAAATGAATGAATAATATCCGATTAAGAAAAGGAGTATAGGATGGGTGAAGGTGCACCTCCTTGAGTATGTTGTCGAAAAGATTGTCTTTCAAATAACTGGGGACTTTGTCACCAAGGTGGCCATCAAATATTGCAAACAGTCCAAGCACATGACCCTTTACGTTTCTGTATTCAGCAAAATGGTAGTCTTCCATGTCATGACCAGACTTTCCTTCTACCAAGTGAAAACCATGCGAGACTTTGTTACTAGATGTTTTGCTTCTCCCCCTACCAGTGTCAGGTGCGGATGTATCAAGGCAAGCAATACGCTGCAGTCAAATCAAACAAAATGATGTTAAGTTGACACTACTATCACATTGATAGATTAGAAAGTACTAAGACAATTAGTGGATTGCGCATATGAACCACCATAAAAGATTTTCAGACGAGCAACAGTAATTCATTTCACTATATATTATAACTGAAAGATCATCATCAAACTCACTAAATTCCACTAAGAAATTAAGTATAATCCCAAGTTCCCAACAGTAATTCATTTCCCTGTATAATTCTTATAAGTTAATTCTGAAACCCATAAGGAATCCGAATTACAGACACGATCGCATCTATTGGCCAAACTGAAAATCAAAACCACGATAATAAAACTGATTCAAAAGAAATTTTTAATACCAGAAACTAGAAATCAACTAAAATTCCGAAGTAGAAAAGTGGTCAAAGTACGATCAGGTTGATCAAATTAATAGATAGTAACTAGATACATGATGAGGAAAAACCTTGATCTTCTGAAGGAATCCGGTGGTGGCAACTGGCTGTCGCTTCGCCATATCTATCTACTACAATCAACTCTTCTTCCCCCTCGCCGCTAACTCTCTCCTAACCATAAACAATCAGAATTCTTCGCCGGGATTGTTTGTTCCTTCGCCGCCGTCGTCGTCAATCGCTTCGCCGAAACGCCGATGAGTCAAAACCCTATGTACACCACACAAGTCGCTCTCTTTGGTTCTCCGTTTTTTATTCAAAGGGGGGCGAAGTCTGAATTCGTCAAGGTGGGAGGGGTCGTCGTCGTTTACTTTCTGGCGGTTTAATCAAAGAGTCTTGCTCTCAATGTTTTTTTCCAAAGAAGCCCCTCAAATACTCCCTCCGTCCCAAAATGATTTTCTCATTTGTCATGTTTCATTGTCCCAAAAAATTCTTCTCATTTCTACAATCAAAACATAGCTAGTGAAACAAGTGTTCATATCCTTAAAAAATTTGAATAATCAAACAGAAAATCATTTTGAGACGGAGGGAGTATCATTTATCACATAATACTCCCCTCTTCTCTTAATTTTAGTTATATGATTACCACATACTCAACGATGTTTTTAAAGAGGCCCCTCGAATATCGTTGATTACATGATACTCCCCTCGTCTCTTAATTTTATTTATAATTTTACTGTATAATTACTCCATCCCAAAAAACACGCGTGTTACTACTCGTACCTAAAAATTCCAATTATACACGTAAAATGTGTATTTCCTAAAATACTTCATTTTTCCTTCCACACCCGAACTCCATCTCTTTCGTTCCTCGTTGTAAGACATGTTAAACACCATGAGGGGCTTTCAGTAGGTGTCAACCAAAAACACATCATAGCGGTTAACTATGGTGGAACAACGTGATGACTGTCGCCAATAACAAATCGGACAAACAGAGAGTAGCAATTTTTCGTTTGTTGATATGTCAAGAAATATGTTGCTGGAGAGACAGAGAGATATGCAGTGAAGTGTGTGTTTGTTTGTATGTTTATGACAACAAAAAGATGGAGAGAGGACAAGGGCTAGGGTTTAAGGGAATTAAACACGGAAGTGAAGGATGTCGCTCAGTCGGGTATGCTAATGGAAAGTGAAAGAGGGAAGGGTGGCCAACACGAGTGGGACGGGGTGGCAACTGAGAAAAGAAATGGAGGGGGTGGGATGAGATTCGAATATGTTTATATTTGAGTTTTGGAAGGAATGAAATATGGATTTTTCAAGGAGTGCACTAATTTCACGTCTATACTTAGAAATGTTACGGGTATAAATAATAATTTTCAAAATACATTTCATCGTTGTAATGCAATTATAAAACGCGTTATTGATATATTATTATATATTTTATCATTACAATTTTTAGATTTTTATTAGGATAATTAAATTGAACCAACATTATTGTTCAAAGTTACTTCTCACAAACATAAAAAAAAAGTGACATTTATTTTGGTACATAGAATAATTTAAACTTAGGATAGTAATGAAAATGGCAACATGTTATTAATATGCTTAAATTAAATAGTTAAACGAGACTAATTATTATGTTGTGGGCAGTTCAGGTAGTATAGTGTAAAATTACCGCACCACACTTTTACTTTTCATAAGAGAGTTTATTGTCAGATTAACTTTCTATTTACATAATGCACTTTTACCATTGTACTCTCTAAACTAATAATATGACCTTCGTATTATAATTTAAATATAAAAGTGACTAGTTTTTTAACTTTTGTTAGAAATTTAACGAGGTTGGCAATATATATTAAAAATTTAACGAATATTACAATAAAAAATTTCACATGTGACCCTGATAATGTTTTAAATGTTGTAAAGGTCAAAAAATATTTTATATTCATAATTCTCTACAGGCAAAATTGCAGAAAAAATCACTCAACTATATTACTATTAGTTTACTTTCGTACTTTAATGTCTCATTTTCCCTTTTTTTTGTTTGAACTAATCAAGTTGTTCCTTGAAAAAACAAATCAATTTGTTTATAAATTATTTAGCTTTCATAGTTTTTAGTGAAATTAAAATTTCTAATTAGATAATTTTATTTTTTCTTTTTTGAAGAAAAGAAAATTCAAATTTCAAAAACTAAATATCATATTGTTCAATAAAAAAACAGAGAAAAAAATATTGTTTGGAAGCCATCTCAACCACCAGACTACATACACCACAAAAATCTATCTATCTATCTATATATATATATTAAAGTTGTTGAAGAGGGTTATTGCTTTGACACATAGACAAACATAGGTTAAAGCTTCATTTGTGTGAAGCCATATCATCACTATTCTAAATGTGTGTGACTTTTGATATTCTTATTATTAGCTAATACTATTAGCTCATAATAATAGTTATGATATGAGTTAACTATTACTATTAATAGTAATAGTTAACTATAATAGTTACTATACAAGTTAACTATTACTATTAATAGTATTAGTTAACTATAATAGGTACTATACAAGTTAACTATTACTATTTATAGTATTATTTAACTATAATAGTTACTATAGTAGTTAACTATTACTATTAATAGTATTATTCAACTATAATAGTTACTATAGTAGTTAACTATAACTATTAATAGTATTAGTCAACTATAATAGTTACTATAATAGTTAACTATTACTATTAATAGTATTATTTAACAATAATAGTTACTATAGAAGTTAACTATAATGGTTACTTTATAAATTAACTATTACTATTAATAGTATTAGTTAATCATAACCGTTATAATATATGTTAATTTTTACTATTAATAGTATTAGTTAATCATAGTAATTACTATATAGGTTAACATTATCATTAATAGTATTAGTTAATTATAATAGTTATTATAAATATTAATAGTATTTGTTATTGATATTATTATATAGATTAATTTTTACTATTAACGGTTTTAGTTAAGATGATGTTTACTATTTTAGTTAACTATAATTAAAAAATTATTTTTCATATATTATAAAAAATTGTTATGGTACTTTATTAAATAAAAATATAAAAAGAGTAAAATGAAAAAATAAAAAAATAGCAAATTAGTTACCTGTGCAGAGCACGGGTTACCCACTAGTCAAAAGAAAATCAATTTGTTCCCAAACCTAAAAATATCAACCCATAAATTTTATCCAATCTATATTACAATAGAAGGGGAGAATAACCGCTTTACAAAGAGCGGCTGAGATTGAATCTCAGAAAATAATCTAACGGCCTAAAATTAATCTAAAATAACACACTATCACACTCCCCACGGTAGTTATGTAACCTCTCCACTCCAAAAAATAAAGTTTGCACAGCTTGCACTGATTCAGATTGGTACAGGGATTATCCAAAAAAAAGGGACGGATACAAAAACATGATAGAAATGCTAAAAAAAAATTAAAAAAATAGGGATTTTATGTGAGAGGACAAAATTAAATGGGGTTCTGAATGAGATATGTTAAGATATTTGGAGTCAAATAGTCCACGATTTTGATCTGGTTTTTTAAAAATAAGAGTTTTGAGTTTTGATATTCATAAATTAGGCGCTTAGAGCAGTGGGGAGCTAGGAATTTGTATTAACAGGGGCAAAGATTACACAAGAAAAAAAATAGCTCTATTTTCATCAATGGGGGCAAAAAAAAAATCTAGTGCATTATTACTTTTATGTCAAAGGGGGCAAGTTTCAACAAATTACACTAAATTCCCCAAAAAATTTGTATATTTTGCACTAATAAAATGTTATTTTTTAAAAATCAATGGGGGCAATTACCCCCTTTGCCATAGGGGTAGCTCCGCCACTGGCTTCGAGTATTTTTTGAATTAATACGCCCTTTTCAACATTAAAATCATTATCAAGGTTACATTTGTATTTTTTTTATTGTAATATTTGTTAAATTTTAACATATGTTGAAAGTCCCATTAAATTTATTATGACAATTGAAAAACTTGATCACTTTTTTATTAAAATAATAGTACGCATGTCATATTGTGAGTTTGGACCGAGATTAAAAGTGCGATCATTAAATAAGCAGGCAAGTTAATTTGGCAATGAGCAATGTTAGGGGCACAAAATAAGGTCACAAAATCTTGCTCACAATGTGAGGTGGCGATATTTTATTGGTTGCATCGATAATAGACCCGCCACACTCTAATTAAAAATCTTGATCATTACACCTAAGATTTTGTGAGCAAGTTTTTGTGACTTTTTTCGTGCCCCAGTATTATTCTTTGGCAATAAACTCTATTCCCCAATATGCCCTCCTTTAGTTAACATCCAGTATTGCCATCGTACAGTAGGGGTGCGCCCTTTCCCGCACAACCTGTTGCGCCTCATCAGTAGCTGCCAGCCACGCTCAAGAAATTCCTTCCTGCGCTTAACGTCGTCCGTCCCCACCAAAGCTTGCTCAGTTCTTTTCCAGATCCGAAGCGATGATTTCGTAATCACTGTTCTGTTCCTGCACCATAATTCAGGTCGGTTTCAAACCCTTTTCATCACACACGTAAAGCTCTGAGCTTTAGGGACTGCATTTCTGATTCCCCCTTCTTACTGCTTCCTGAATCTCAGATTTTGCATGCTTTTCTTCTCCTTCATGCCAATTTCCTTTCGCGTCGGTTGAATGATTCCTGTCTATGTCGTATTATATGTGAATTTCAGATCAATGATTCAATGCTCAGCAACTGTTTGTTATATTGCCTCAATGAAACTATTGCGTCACATTTCATAGTCTTGATAATAGTATCTCAGTGGTTGAAGCCCAGAAATATTAGTATCTCACTGAAATGGAAAGTCATACTGAGTAGCTTGCCCGATTTGGAGAGACCAATAAAACAGTTTGAAACTCTTAAGCACTTGTACCTGCAATAACAATGGAAATTTTTGATACAGATTGAAATATCTAAAAGGTGCCATTTCCAAGCAGTAAAACAAATACATGAATGTATATTATGATCACAAGTTCATGTATCAGTGCATACTAGCAAACATTCTTGAAGATAGTTATGAGTTCTAGATGTCCTGAATGGGTAATTTTGTTAGAACATTACTAATTTTTTGATTTTCTTTTACCCAAACACGATTGTTTTCATTCTTGTCTCATCTCTCTCCCTCAAAACTCTTGCCTTCTACCTTGATCTCTTAACTGCAAACCACCATCACTCCTATGAAATGCAGAGCATCATTTACCAAACCCAGTTGACCATCAAGTATATACCTGATAAGGTGCAAGCTTGACGACATTTAACCGCTTGGGTCTGGCCACGATTGACCCCCTGCTCTGCATAATCTGCTGTAATATTTTTGCTTCTGGGATGAGCGTTGTATACATATAACATATGGGAACCAGTTAATTAAGTAAATGCATCGATCAACAAATTGGTCCAACAATGAGGATTATTCGAATGCAGAAATATGGCATGCTAACCAACATCCAATTAATGACTGCCCACATATACTATCATCTATATATGTACATGAAGTAGGAAGAAGTGATTGGTCTTATTTGTCATTCACTATCAAGTTGTCCAGATTATCAACCCCAACCCAAGTACCCAATCAAAATTATACACATCACAGATGTCACCCACCAAAGATATTACAATAGCATGTTGTTGCATGCTCTCTTGGTCAATCTGCTAGGATCTTGTAGGAGAAGTTCAAAATTAGAGACAGAGTCACAGGGTATCAATGGAAGTATTACATGAGAGAATTACGTAAAAGCTCAAAGCATACATCTCGTTAAAACATGTTTGCATCATTGGTTATCTATGGTGAAAGCTCTACTGATTTACTAATTTTCTGCTTATCACCCATGAGGTAGCAGCTTATACAAATAAATCATACTCCGTAGTTAAAACTTCCTGTATTCAGTTAAGTACCTATGTAAAATCTGCAACCACTGACAAGCACTGAAAAAGACTTCCAGTCCTTCCAAAGTTACAGCTATGAACACCGAGTAACATGCTTATCAAAGTATTCCACTTTGTACCCATTATATAAACAAGATAATAGCTGAATAAAGAAACTGTAGCATCCTATACCTAAGTAGTAGATCCATGATCATAGCCTGAAGTGAGAGGACATCAAAAGAATTGTCATCACTTTATCATTGAGCTACATATCAGTATTGTAGCCCCATGTCAGATTCCAAATTGCGTAACCTTGGCCAAAAAAGAATTCCAACCTCTATGTGACTCATTTTTCATATCCCCGTCGATTCCAATAACATGAATCAAATTTCCCCAACACTAACTTGAACACAATCCGCATCTGATATGCAAGTTCAAGTTATAGAACAGTTTAGAAAGAATCGGTGACTTTTTGCTGAAAGCTTTCAGCCCAAATTCTCCATAGATTGTTTTTGTATTGGATAGGTAGATCTAATCCAGCCTCACAGAACCATGAAGCATTATGGTTTTTTTCTAATGATTGACCACCAGTTTCACTTTTAGAAGCTGAACTCACAGGGGATAATGCATTTTGCTAACAATGCTACTGTTCACTTAACTTTGTTTTCTCTGCCTTGACCAAGTTCAATTTTCATTTTATATAATCAAGCTTCAAGTTTGTCATATTGGGTGACAATTCATTTGGGGCGCATATGTCACATTTTCCCTTTCTTCCATGTCTTGTCTTATCTTCTATAACGGGCTGGTTATTATCCATCTTTTTTCATGAAGAATTACATAGTCACGTGAAGATGTTCAAAGTTCTGTATCCGTCTGATAGTTGTTAAGATCAGTGTGGTAGAACTAATTTGAGAGGATTGATGATTATGACTGCGAAAGCTCGGTAGGCCACTCATACTACCCTCCATTCCCTCTCCCGTTCTCAACTCTACCCTAAACCAAACCTATATCTCTTGTAGGTCAACTGCTTTATTTTTCACTAAACCCAGCTATATAGTGTCATAATCTATTGTAGTTCGATTGCAATCTAATGCAGTCATTTACCCACCAAATTAACTATATGCCAAATGACATCTCTATAATACTCTAGTCTCCACAAAGGAACCTCCTTTGCAGAACCAATTGCACAGATCTTATGTAGGTTCGACTTTTAACTGAACATGACCATCACAAAAACATATTGGGTGTAATGGTTTAATGATGCTCGTTTAAGCCCAAGTGGAATAGTTAGCCTCTAAGCTGAAAATAATGCATCGGGATACAAATTCCCCTATTGTGCGTTTCAGCGATCTTACTACAATTTTCAATGCCTTGCGCTTTTGATTACTCTGTCTAATAGTTTTAACCTGTCTTATATTATGAAGATTGCTTCAGACAATCTGTATGTCTTCTAAAATGTATTTTGTTTGGGCTTCAATCAATGACTAACAGACCGTGCAAATATGGCGTTGAAAATGATTTCCCGGAGATTGGGAAGCAGGGTATTACCTATGTTCATTCCAGCTTCTACATTGCATTCTCATGCTACCAGTTTTGGTAAGTCCTCATTCGTGTCTTAGAAGCTAAATGTAATTTGATTGATTATTAATAAACCTGATATATTGTTATCTTCGAAAGAGTTGTAATTTTTCTGCCATTTTTCCTTTTTTTTTTTGGTTCCATTTTGGGCAACTTGATATCTTTGTTCTTTCAAGATGAATACTAGGTGTTGTATCAATAATGCTGATTTTTTTGTGTTTCCTTGTTGGTATGATGACTTTGAAATTTGAACTGGTTACCGAAAGTCCAGAATCTATTTAAAATGGATTATGTTGTGACTGTACAACTACAAGAAATAGTGGTTTATCAGTTGTTTAGTACCTACTCTTGTTTCTTCAATTTTCCTTTATCTTATTAATTTAAGGTGTCCTCCGGTTGGTGGCCTTTGTCCTTCAAGAAATAACTGAAAATAGCTCTATAGTAGGTTTACTACTGAGTGAAACTGCAATTTTTTTGTACAAATATGGTTGTCAAATCTACAAATCGTTTCCATTATTTCTCTATGTCTAGGGTCCACTAAGCACGGTGATTGTGCACATTATTCATACCAGAAAGTTCTTTAAGATTTAGCCGTATCATCTTTTTGAATATGCATTTGAATATATCTTCTTTGTTTGTAATTTCCAGCTAAGCAAGGATTTTATTATCTGTTGGTTTGCCTTCACAGAGGAAAACTACTACATGAGCTCTAGTTGATGGTGTGGGTATTAGGCTGAAGAAGTAACATCTTCATAAACTATCAAACGTGGGTAATTGGAGTGAGAATGTTAAGAAGGATCGTTAGTAAAAATAGAGAAGATCTGTCCGATGTGTATATCCATAAGTAGGAAGGTTGCCCTTCGAGATAAGATGAAATAGGAGAAGAAACGCACAAGATTTTTTCACAGCATAGAGAAAGAAATGCTCTCTTTGGGAAGAGTTGGCAATGCTTGTGGTTAGCAAAGACCTAACTGAAAATGGATAGCCGTAATCAAGTAGGGATTTAAGTGACTAAGTGAGCATAATTTGACATAAAATTTTGCTTAGACAAAACAGAATGGCGATAGAAATTAATGTTGTCCAACTCAATCAATTGGGTAACGGGTGCTTTAAGTTGTGGTCAGTGGACCTTACTCTTTTATTGAAGAGAGGTTGATTTGGTCGGTATCATTAGTAGTAGTACCTTTTTCTCGATGCCTTATGAATCTTAATTTTGTCTCGTGGAAGTTATCTATGAAGTTTTAGTTTTCTTCCCCCCCCCCCTCTCCGATATGTTCACTCCTGCTGCTTAATCTGATCCTAAACCACATTCATAAAACTGAAACTTTATGCTGACCCTGAAGGTTACATGTTCAGGGTTTAAAGAAGTACGGGAAGAAGAAAAGAGTCAAATGGTTGGTAATGTTTTCAGCAGTGTTGCTTCAAGCTACGACCTGATGAATGACGTGATGAGTGCTGGACTGCATAGATTGTGGAAAGAGAGGTGACATATAAAGCTTATGATATTTCAATATCTGAAACATACCACTTGCTCTGTGTCACGCTAATTTGTTTTTGCGCTCAACTATATCCAGATTAGTTTCAAAGTTGAACCCATTTCCTGGGATTAAACATCTTGATGTCGCTGGTGGAACAGGTTAGCTTTATTTGTTGATAATTATGTATCTATTCTTTCGAGTGCTCACCTTGAGACCGAAAGATTCAATATAGGTCACGCTAATTTTTCCCGTGTTGCTTGAAATATACTTTTTCAGTGGATAACTGAGCACATTAGTTGGGTTTTGTTAACATTTTTCTAGTTTACAGGAGATGTTGCTTTCAGGATCCTAGACACTGTCAATAGTGTAAGTCGGAGAGCCTTGTCAGATGCTATTGAAGATAATTTGCAGGAAGAAACTCAGATTTATGTTTGTGACATCAATCCCAATATGTTGAACGTTGGTAAAAAGCGGGCTCAAGAGAGAGGTATTGTGGAAGGCATGAATCTGACATTAATGAAGTCCACGCACACTTCAGGAAAATTTATTTGAAAATTATAGTACTCCCTCCATCCCATTTGTATTGGCCACATTGGTCAACACAAGTGAACTTTGACCAAACATTAATGTCAATCTAATTATCCTTGTTAAATTTTAAAACTTGTTACAAATAAATCACTCAGTGATTTATCAATAACAATTTCTGTAATTTCATTAGGATGATTAGATTGACATAAATATGTTTAATCAAAGTTCACTTGTGTTGTCCAATATAAATGAGACTGTGGGAGTAACCATTTTCTGATGAATACTTCCTCATATAATTAGTTGTTTTTTTGACCTACTTAGGACTCAAAGGAGATGGATCCCTGATATGGGTGGAGGGAGATGCGGAAAAGCTGAGTTTTGAAGATGGTACAATGGATGGTTACACAATTGCATTTGGGATAAGGAATGTTACACATATAGAAAAAGCCCTTTCCGAAGCGCACAGGTATTATTATGCTTCTTGTTATGGTTTTATAAATAGGGGACTTCGACGATGAATAATTGGGTTGATGACATTTCAATTTGTAACTACTACTTTTCTATATAACGCGACATAGCTTTTTCAAGAAGAAGAATGGAAAGAACCTTGGGTTCATTTTTTGATTACGTCTGATAAAGATTTATAGTTAGGAGGCTGTGTCTCAAAAGTGCATTGGGTGAGGGACGAATTTGTAGAGGAACACCCCTCAGCTTCAAAGATTTTAATGATTAAAGCACACTCAATGTCAAAAACTTAAAGGAAAAAAAGGTAAGGCTGGAAAAATACATCATCAGTTAGACCCGACTTCATAGGAAGGAACTGTCCATATTAGTAAGGTTTTGTTTATTCATAAGAATTTTCATTGGTCAATTTTTCTATCCTGGCTCAATGAATCTCTTTGATCCTATACTTACTTTGAAATGCTTCACGGAGTTGTTTACTTGTTTATCAGGGTACTTAAAAGGGGAGGAAGATTCCTTTGCCTTGAACTGAGCCATGTAGAACTTCCAGTTTTCAAGGAGCTGTAAGTATCCTGGACGTTATCGTGTTTTACCATCTCTCCATTTTTTCAATGTTTTCTCACCTCTCATTGATGAGTCCATACTACATTTCATGTTAGCCGACCCCAAATAGTATTGGGACTTAGGCTTTGTTGTTGTTGTACTGGTTGGTTCCCTTGGGAGTCAGCTCTAGAGATTGATATTTTTGACTAGTATAAAGATCTAGCAATTACCTTGATATATCCAATCCTTTACTGTCTTTCAACTGAACGTGGGGTTTGGTTTTTGTTTGGCTTCAGGTATGATTTCTACTCATTCTCAGTCATTCCAGCTTTAGGCGAGCTAGTTGCAGGAGATCGTGATTCTTATCAGTACTTGGTGGAGAGCATTCGACGTTTCCCCCCTCAGGTATAATGCTTATGTTGAAACAAAATTCTGCATCTTTTACATTTATATAGTCTTATTGATCAATTCTAGGATTATTGCTTGTGTGGAACCTTTATTTGCGTTCCATCATGAACGAAGCCCATTCATCTTGGATTCCTTGAAATCACTTTGATTTTGATTGTATATTTGGAATTGGGTTACTTGTGCATCAATCAAAAAGTGAATAAGCTCGCTATTGTGGTTTGTAATGATGTGCCCTTTTGTTAGTTCCTATCACCCCCAGGGGACGGGAAGGGGTTTTGGAGATGAGAAGAAAGGGTGTCTTTATTTTCCCACACAATCCGTGGCGGAGGCAAGACAATTTTTTTTTTAACTGAGTGCACAAACTACACCAAAAAGCTTTAGAATGTAAATTGTGGAAGTGCACAAAGCTTGTTGTGGGACTCAAACACACAACCTCAACATTAAAAAACTGACACCTTACCACTAAACTAGACAAAATGGTTTGATTATGTGGGTGCACTTGCACCCATATAGATGACAGTAGACCACTGCTCTTACTTAGGGTAAGTCTCGTACATTGTTACTTGATAACTAAACTTGATTGTTGTTATGCAGGAGAAGTTTGCCTCGATGATAGCAGATGCTGGGTTTCAGAAGGTTGAATATGAAAACCTTGTTGGAGGAGTGGTCGCCATCCATTCCGGGTTGAAAATATAAGTGTTTACTTGTAACACTCGCTTCTCGAGTTTTGACATGTTTACTAGTTTCATTTCCCATTGAAAATATGTCGGCTCGTAGGAATATTTAGAGAATAAATATGGAAAAAACTAAATGGTTAGCAAATATTTTGGAAATTTTGTTACATAAGCTGCTTGTGCATGGATTTGGTGCCAAGGACAAGGCATTTTTGTTGTTGCATTGTTTGTCCAAAAAGTGTGACAGGTTAAAGAATGAATAACGAGATGGAAGAAATATGTGAGATGTTTTACAAAATAATCTATTATGTCCGTCTCTAATTAAATGTCTAAATTTTATTTTAGAAGATATTATGAGAATCTTTACATTTTATATAATTAAATGAAAAAAAATCATAAATATTCTTGTTATCAATTTTCCAATAATTTAGTTTTACAAGTATAAAAATGACTTGTAAAAAAAAAAATTAGAGATATTTTTTTTTTTTTTTTTTAAGACCCCTTTGATTTCAGGCCAATTTTTATTTTGAAAATGGACATTTACTTAAAGAACATATGGAATATTACATATGTTTACTACTCCCTACTCCATATGTCCCTAAATCTATACTCCCTCCGTCCCAACAGAAGTGAGATTTCTTTCCCTTTTAGCCCGTCCTACGACAAGTGAGATTGCCTAAAATGGAAATGTTTTAATATATTTATAACCCCACTCATTCTCTCTATTCATTTTCCACCACTCATTTTATTCAAGCAACACTACTATTTACCCCACACATTCTCTATCTTCATTTTCTACCACACATATCTTACTTTCTCTTAATTATTGTGCCAACTCTTCTAGTCCTACTTGTGCTGGGACGGAGAGAGTATATATTAAAAGTCGACGCGGAGGTATACGAATTCGCCATGTGAACAGTTTAGGCTAAAGAATGCTTTTGGTGAAGCCATGTCATCACCATTCTTATTGATAAGTTACTCTTGATATTCTTATTATTAGCTAATAATATTAGTTAATAATAATAGTTATTATATAAGTTAACTATTACTATTAGCATTATTAGTTAACTATAATAGTTATTGTATAAGTTAACTATTACTATTAATAATATTAGTTAACTATAATAGTTATTGTATAAATTAACTGTTACTATTAATAATATTAGTTACCTATAATAGTTATTGTATAAGTTAACTATTACTATTAATAGTATTAGTTAATTATAATAGTTATTGTATAAGTTAACTATTACTATTAATAGTATTAGTTAATTATAATAGTTACTATATAAGTTAACTATTACTATGAATAATATTAGTTTACTATAATAGTTATATAATTTACTTATTACGATTAATAGTATTAGTTAACGTTAATAGTTACTATATAAGTTAACTATTACTATTAATAGTATTAGTTAACCATATAATAGTTACTATATAAGTTAACTTTTACTATTGACAATAATAGTTAATTACAATAGTTACTATATATATTAACTTTTACTATTAACAGTATTAGTTAATTATAATAGTTTTTATATAAGTTAATAATTTTTTTTAAAGAAATTAACTATTACTATTAATAATATTAGTAAATCATAATAGTTACTCTCTTCATTCCAAATTGAATGTCCTGTTTATACTAAAATGAATGATTTTTTGAAATTTTACATTCAAATAATTTTGTACCTAAGATATTTTTTCATATATCATTATATGCATTCATTTAAGTGCAACGGTTACTAAAATTTGAAGAGTCTCAATAAAATTTAATATATTAAAAATAATTATGATAAAGTGACTTTAACTTCTCCGGTATGAGAAATGTAAAGTCACAAAAAAAAATTGATTTGTTACTTAAAACAAATGAAAAGTCCTCAAACAATTTATTTTATTTAACTAATAAATTAAAAAGTTTATGTTGATACAACTCTAATCCTGCAAACAAATGAAATGTCAGAAAAAACATTAATCTTGATTTTAAATCAAATGTTAGAAAATGATTTACTCTTTAATTTATCCCCCAAAATAAAAAGAAAATTACAATGTAGTTGATTATTTACATGTCTTCTTTTTTAGTTGTATTTTTGAGATACTTAAAAATTATTTTTCTTTAATCATAATAAAATATACTCCATTTAACTAACTAAATAATCGACAAATTGTAAACAAATTTCCGTGCGTAGCACGGGGGTTTTCCTAGTGTCTCTAGATCTAGATGTATATTCACTTTTCATTGCGAGAAACGCTTAACACTACAATTTAAGAATTTTTAGCAGCATAAATATATAAAATTCAGCTAGCGTTTTAGCGTTTGATGCTAAGAGTAACACACATTTCATTATTCATGTACTATATAATATTTTTTAATTAGTTAAATATTAAAAAAATAGATAAAAAATAAATTTATGATATAAACGGGAAGTTGGATAAGTTTGTGCGGGTGAAAGTTCTATTTTTTTAACGATTATTTTTAATTAATAACTAAAGGAAGATTTAAGCTGTTATAAAATTATTGATAGAAGGTTTTTTTTTATGTAATTTATTTTTGTTGAAGATTTAAATCGCAATTAAAAAACGAGTGCTACTATTCACACCCGCATAATTGCTGAATAAATCTGCAATACTAAAACTACCCAAAATAAATATACACTGTACCATATGTTTTCCACTACTACCCTTTTAAACCCATAATCATACACCTATTTAAACTAGTTGTGTCTCCCATGAGAACAAGGGGATCCGTCTCATGTATGAGACGGGTCGACCCATGACCCATGGGGCATGACCCGCCACATAGCAGCCTCCCAGAGGCCAAATTTTTTTTGTTGAGTTTTTATATTATTTTTTCGGCTTTTCAGCCGTTCACCAAAAGTAATAGTTACCATAACTTAATGTAATGACTGTATACATACAAGTAACATTGTTCATAAGTAAACGTAACACCTGTTTTACAAAAAACAAAAGCTCGTTTTACCAATTTTTTCAAATGTAATACTAACTATAATTACATGTAACCCAAACAATATCTAAATGTAATTATCATTTATACTGAAATGTAATAATGCTTTTGCAAAAATGTAAAATATTGTGTATTTTGATTTAACTTTTTGAAAGAAAGTAACATTTGAAAAGTAACAACTCATATATGAATGTAATTGTTTGTACAAGTAAATGTAACACTTTAATAAAAGAAATTATAACATATTTCTATAAATAATGCAATACTTTTACATGTAACACTAATCAAGTGTTTTTAGCTCTAAAAATGTAAATGGTTGAATTATTACTTTTTCTATACATATGTGTTACAATTATGTATAAACATTATTACATATAAGTAACACGTTCGTTACATTTTTGTTGTAATAAGTATTACTTTTGGCAAACGAAGAAAACATAGAAAAAAACACTGTTACTTTTCTGTATATATGTATTACTTTTATATATACAAACTGTTACTTTATATGAATACAGTCATTACATTAAGTTATAGTAACTATTACTTTTGATAAACCGAAAAAAAACAAAAAAAATATATATATATTTTTTTTTTGGGGCCTATGAGAGGCTGTCACGTGACAGGTTTGACCCCTGGGTCCTGGAGCCGGTTCAGTGGGTCAGGCGGGTGGGTCAAAAACCGACCCGTCTCATAGATGAGACGGGTAGTGCATTCCGCACAAGAGTTTTTGTAATTAAACTAATACCACACTCAGAGACATCTAATGAACACTAACCCCAGTACATGTACGCCGCCTTTGGAGGCCTACTCCGGGAAACCTCCTCACCGGATTCGGCTGATCCGTGTTTTTCTCCCTCCGTAATTCGCGAGCTCGATTCCAGAGCGGCACCTCAGCTAAAACCTCTCCCGCTAAATTTAACTAAATTTAGGGTTTATACAACGCCATCTCTCTCTCTCGTTCTTCTTTCTCCCCTGAACCCAGCCAGTTTGCAAGCAAAAAGCTCCAATTTTGACAATGGGCAAACAACGCTTCTCTAGAAAACGAGGTAACTAATTTCTCACTTTTTCCCGGTTTTTCCAGAAAATTGATTTTGGAGCTTTTTGTTAGATTTTGTTTGAATTAACTGAAGGTATTTGATTTACTGAGTTATATTTATACATCAGCGAACACGTTCTTCCTTCGTTATGCGATTTTCATGTCGGCTACCGTGTTTAGTTGAGGGAGGAGGGTTTTGGTCTTGAATTTAGGAGGGATTTTAACTTCTTCTTTTTATCATATTTGAGCAGGATTCAGTGGAAAAAGCAGGAATGATGATATGGATCAGAGTAGGCGTGGGAAAAAAAGTCGTCGTCCGCCTAGCCCTTCTCCTAGTAATTCAGGTGTGTTTTTACTTTTAGTCAATGTTTCAAAGTCTTTTAAGGGTCCCTAGTAAAATTAATATGATGTTAGTTTTGATTTTGTTTGGCCCTAAAATTAATCTTGTCAGTAATTTTTAGTTCGTCCCAAAATAAGCGTTTCCTTCTAAACAAGGAAATAGTCTTAGTGCAGTTTTACCATGGAACAGGATATATACAAACAAGTAAAGCACCTTTTGTAAACACAATGAGAAGTCTATTGTAACACTTGTTATGGGACAGACAAAGTAGTGAAAGTGTTGCGTATAAGTTCACAAAAGCTAGAATCTTTTTTAATTTCCTTTCGTTTATAAGAAGTGATTGTTGTTTTGGTATGGAGCTAGCTGATAGTACCAACTACAAATCTATGTCCAAACGGTGAATTAATGGTTGTCTGTGTCCTCTGATTGATTCTTCTTTCTTCATCTGATGATACAGGAGATTCATCTGAGGAGGATACTAATCTAGCTTCTGCGGAAGTGCTAGAAGAAGAGGTAGTGATTCATCGAGAGCCGTCGATGTATGACAATTTGTTAAAGACATTGGGGTCTGGCAGTGAATTAATTGCCAACGCAAACAGGAGGAGGTACTGTTTACTGTTTATAATTTTTTTCCCCTCCCCTACTTGTTATGACCTTTTTTTGGCAGTCCGGTCATTTAAGCTGTCTTTAGCGTGTTAGAATATTTTAGTTCATGCTCCTAATGTGATGAATTGTTTAATGCATTTATTCCCTAGCCTAACACTCAATTTATGCGTTCTATTACCTCCTGTACGCAGCACGGGTGATTGCACCCAACTGGATACCCTTTTGTAACTGAAGAGTCTGCACACATGTCATAAAATGAATTTAAAGATAATATGTAGGGTAGAAACAAATACAGTATTAGCCACACTTGCTCCTATAACACAGGGCCGTCCCTAGCCTTTTTTGGGCCCGGGGCAAAGACATTTGAAGGGCCCCTAAATTATTATTTTTTGAGAACTTAAATATATTTTTAGGATCAAGATCTACATTGCGGAATCCAAATGTCACAAATAAGTCAAAATAAAAACTACAATACTTATATAAGAACTAACGTAATGCAAGTAGGTCCGTAACTACCAAAATGAACGCAATAAAAGAAAAAATAAAATGCATATCTAAGAAAACAAACATGCTTTTGCAGTAGAGCATATAAAACTTCGACAAATCAAAATTTGAAGTAGGACAAAAACAAGACGAACGAAACGAACTCATAATGATCATAAAAACATATTCTTACAAACATTTCATGATTTAAAATCATTAGTAATTGTATCAACACCGATATTTTCTAATATATCATTCCCATTGCACAGTATGGCAAGATCGTCTAACATTTCTTAAGAAATGATATTGACCCAATTTGAAAAGTCATATGTAACACTTTCAATTCAAAAAATAAATCGCCTAAATTAACATCAGACACATGAGAAAAAGAAGTTGTGAACTCCGTGCAACTTTCTCTTAATTCATCATATTCCAAGGACTTCAACTATTTTAAATTATACAGTTATCAAAACATATTTCTTAATGTCTTTAATTGCTCAAAACTATTAGCTAATAAAGTAAGACTCCTCAAGTTATAATATTTTCTCATCATCATCATCATCATCATCATTAAACTGTTTTTCTAATGTACGACATTTCATTGAAAACATATGCTCTACATCTATCTCATATGTGATTATACAATATAATATCATACCAAATCAAATGACTATGTCAAGTAAATAAAATCTAAATATTAATGGGCCCCTTTACCACCGTTTTATCTTTTTATTATGCCAATATCCAATTTATTTATATAACTTAAATAGTTTAAACTTCACTGCTCAAAAAATAGTACTAAACTTCTAACTAAAAATAAACATACAATATACACATACTATAAAATTTATGGGCCCCATTATCATCGTGGGCCCTGGGCGGATGCCTACCCTGCCCTCCCCCTTGAGCCGGCCCTGCTATAACATGATTCCCCCACCCTTCTTTTTTCATTTTTGAACTCCTATGTCGTCTGATTTGCTTCTTTTAGCCTATTTTTCAGGCACTCGGATATGAACTTAAGAGGAAGTCTAGACTATTTGATGTTAATAATGAGTATAAGTGCTTCATGGCGTCTACTCAACTGAAAGTAATTCATTTAAGAGCAATGAATGCACTTCTTCAATATTATAGTATGATACACCCCTGTTTGCTTACTGTTACAGCTAACCTATTAAATGAGTAGGTATCTTAATATGACGAGACCTATGATTTGGGGAGGTCTTCGATTCAAGACCAGTCTCCTGTATATGCTTTCCCCAGCGTCGGGATGTTTTAAAGCATGATATATATTGTTGGGCGCTCTATATAACAACTTAATTTTGTAAATAAACTGGTAATATGATTTTTCATTTTGTACAGCCAAAGCAAGAACAAAAAACAAAGGCAAATACATGACTCATTCTCATTCTCATTCTCATTCATATGCAGTGTAGAATTATCTATTGTGTTGGGAATTATTTATGTAGTTTTCCTAAACTGATAATGTTTTGGTGTAGAAGATCTGCTACTTGCACTAGTTCGTAACTATTAAACATCAGTAGTTCACTGCAGATGCATCAATAGTTTCCTTTCCTGATGTTGACAGTTACCTGAACTGCAGTTGTTTGAGTACATTAAGCTAACACTTGGCAAGTTTTCTGTGTAGACAAAGGGCTGAAGAAGGTAAAAGCGACTCAGATGAAGATGATGACTCAAAGTCTGTGAGTGGACCCGAGGAAGACGAAGATGACGAAGATGATGAGGAAGGTAATGAACATATATCGATGAATCTCCTCGTTTTAGAGATATTTACCATTGTGTACAGAAGTCCTGGATTAGTACACTAGGAAATGTTCAAAAGTTCACACCCAAAAGATGATGATGTTATTTTTTTGCTAGCAATAACAGCTGTGTCTGTACCAATGGCCTTGGTATGGGTACCATAATGGCATGTGTCCGGTGTCGGTTATTACTTGCTATTTTAACGTTTACAGCTCCCCTCCCTAAAAATAGTCTCATTTCCACAGTGGATCCCTATAATTCACTAGTCAAGTTCAAAATCAAGTTAACTAGGAAAGCTCAATCTGGGACTTTTTTTTGTGCGATGAAGTAAATATATACGGAGTATATATACATCAAAAGCTTAGTTTATTTTATTATTATGCATTCAATTATTTCCGTTTGGATTCAGTGATCGAGCTCACAGAATGAGAATGGTTTTCTCGAAGGAACATAGGATATGCATTTCAAGTATTTACCACAGTAATGTATACTGGGTTCATACGTAACTAATGTTTACTGCAGAATTAGAAAGAAAGAAGCAATTGCATTTCAACGGGACATGCAAAGCTTAACCACATCATTCATTCGTCATATGTCTATGTTATTTAGTTAATTGTCTCTATAACTACATTACAAAACATTATCTTGCATCAAGTGCATGCTACATTCAGATCTTTATGTGGTTTTCTCATTAAGTGAAACATTCTCTTACTTGGGAATTGTTCTACAAGGAGTAATATGTACGTGCAGCAGGAGTCTTGTGGTTTCTTTTGCGTTTTAATATTTTTCTATTGAACAGTTGACTCTGAAACTTCGCCGGTCTGGGTCTTGGGTAGGCTCCAATATGGCACAGAGGGGGTGGGGAGAAAGCAGGAGAGTGATTTTTCTTGTTACCTTGGCCTGCCTATCATTATTTGGTGGATTTACATCAACTCTTTTCCATTACTTATTGATTTATTTGTACAACAACTGAAAACACCTTGCTGTATATTGATGATTCTATAAGAACAAAGATGTGGGGATAGTGCCTTTGACTTTGGGACGCCAAGTTAAAGGATTGTATAACAGAGAAGATTACTTAATTCCTAGACAGAGCAGAGAAGATGACGAAGAAGCTGAAGAACAGACCAAAACGACTCGGACTGTGGAGTCCGAGTCGGACTAGCCTCAGAGAACGAGTGTCAGTCGGGAAAAGTACATCAGTTCGAGTGAGGGGGTTGAGAACGACTTGTGCCTACCAGCACAAGTCGTCCCGGGCGGCAGAAGGCGCGTGAAGCAGCTTGGCGTGTGATGTTTTGTTAATTCCTAATGGGTTAATAAAAAGGGACTCCTTCCGTCTTCAGGGTTAGGTTTTGACTAGTATAAATAGAGGCTTGTCATCCTAACATAAAAACAACCTCAGAAAATAGATTGCTCAGAGAAGATCAATAATTCTAGATCTAGGGTTTGAACAGTCACGAATTTTAAAATTCGTGCAACATAGATTAGTGTGATCTTGTAATAGTTTCTCCAGATTGATAATAATATTCTCTCCCCTCCCCATGGACGTAGCCAAGTTGGTGAACCACGTAAATCTGTGTTCTTGTGTTTGATTTACTTTTCCCATCAAATCTTGTTTATTGCTCTAACAAAAGAGGAAGTATGTGGTTATCAAGGACTTGAAGGGAACCGGAAGAGAATTAGGGAGAAAAGGAGAAAAATGTAAGGACTAACTACAAGCCAACAACTTGAATCTTCAAGTGTTTGCTTCTTGCTTCAACCATCTAAGCAAGGAGCTGATACTTGAAATGCAACTCATAAGGTGGGTGGTCTTGTTTATATGTTTGATAGAAGGTTATTAGTTGCTCCTGATAAATGATGTGAGCGATATCAATATGCTGATGGTTGTATCTTTCTTCCTTTAGTATATTCTATTTGATAGCTGATGTGTTAAGCTGACCAATAAATTTAAAGACAACGTCATCTGTTGTTATGTGTCAGTTGTTGCTTTAAACTTTGTGAACCTAGGACCCAGTGTATTAACTATTGTGTTTATCTCGCATCTTGATTTAGGGAGTGGTGATGACTCTCCTAGTAGTGCCTTGGAGCAAGGCGATGCAGAAGGATCTAGTCTGTTAGGAAGTACAGAACACAGTGAGGATGATGAATCTGATGATGGTGATGAGGCCTCTGAAGTGGATGAAGAAGAGAACTTGAAAACAAATGATCAGTCTACTGCTGAAGAATCAGCCAACACGAGGTTATGTGATGCTTTAATCGTTTTGTATGCGTGTTTATTCTTTTTCTTCATCGGTTCTTTATAAGTAGGGTGCACATTATGGTACTTTTGCTTTATTTGTGCTCCCTCCGTCCCATGAAGATAGTCTTATTTAGTTTTTTATGGTCAACTTAAGTTAACTTTGATCAACAATATATAACAACAAATCCTGATGAAATTCTTAAAATATCGATGCACCATTAATAATAATGCCAACTTTCTTATAATTTCATTATGATTAGTGAATTGTTATATATTGTTGGTCAAACTTCACTTGAGTTGACCATTGAAAACTAAATGGGACTATCTTTTTGGGACGGGGTAGTATTTTTTTAATCAGTTCCCTACCTTGCATTCAGAATTCTGCCTTTATTCTTTACTCTCATTCTATTTTCCTAGACAAACAGCAATTATATTTTCTTGGATCGGTTTTGTGAAGAAAATAAGATATTTTTTCATAGTTTCTCTCTACACTTTGTTACATGTTTTAAGCATGAAAAAAAGTTGCGGATTGGTTTTGTACTGCGATAGAGTAATATCACAGTTTCCTCTCTTTTAATATCATGTTACATTTTTCCATTATTTTGTTTCATGCTATGTAATAATGATAAACTATATACATTGACATTGTAATTTTTGTTCTCTCGTTGGTCAACGTAATCACTGTCTTTGACAACTCAAGGAAGATATGGTGTCTATACGTGAGTTCTACATAGAGATCTGTCGAAAAAGGTTACAGAAAGGGATCAATTTAGTGCAGTTGTGAAAATTTCTATTTGCATGCAAAAATGTCGAATAGACAAGTATTTGGAGACCTTATATATAGTGCCTTAGCATACGCAAATGGCTGGAAGGCAAGGAACACTCTTTGATGTTAGGGTTTTTCATACGGTTTCTTTATGGTCTTTAATAAGGAATATTTCATATGGCTTCTTTATGGGCTTCACCGTTTGAAGCTCCTAACACGTGGCAGTTGCAGACATTAGCGGGGGGTGGGGGTGGGGTTGTTTTCATTGCAACAATTCTTCGCTGTTTTTTGACTTTTACCACTTCCTCGAGAATTCATTGTCTGCATTGTATTTTATTTTTTTTCTGTCTTGATCAGCAAAATGACCCTTTTTATAAAATTAGACGGAAAGGGAATCGGGCAGGAGGGAGGGAATATGTAAATGGGGATGTGGTTACAGTTTGTATGGCTAATCTTATTCGGCTTTTCCTATAAAAAAAAAATCTTATTCGGTTTTTGTGCAGTTCCTTCAATGATCACCTGGGGTACAAGCTATCCAAGGAAGAGGTGGAGGTTCTCTCAAAAAAAAGATGGAAATATAAATGGGAGGTGCCAGGACCTGCAATATCGAACTGCAAGTGGATGTCAACTAGAGAGTTTCTGGCAGAGGTATGTATCCCTCATTTTGCTTTACTTTGGTTGCATACAGTGGCGAGGCTAGGCTATGGCCAAGGGGGTCATCCGACCCCCTTCAATTTTGGAACTTGTCAATTTTAGCACTATTAATTTTTTAAGAAGTAACTTTTTATTACTTAAAATAATATATTTACACATTTTGACCCCCTTAATTTTGAGAAAATTTTGCACTATATAAATATTTTGACCCCCTTATATACCACTTTCAGATTCCTCAGTTATAATAGTTATCGTATAAAAAATCTTGACCCCCTTCCTAAAAAATTCTGGCTTCGCCACTGGTTGCATATAGTTATATTATTGTCTTAATGATCATCCTTCTAGCGAATCTACTTGCTTATTACCTAACTTTAGATGGAACAAATGGGCATACTGGATACTCCTTTTCTTATTCTAAGCATTGAATACATTTGTACGTCTGGTCTTCATGTTATATTCCATATGCATAAAAAAACAGAAACGGGAAAAGCAAAAAACAAAGTAACTCACATTGTTGTGCAGCCTTCTAGCATTCTTATTGTCATCCTTCCAGATAAGACATACTCACCGCACTTGAGAAATTCTGAGTTAAAATGATCATGTTTTGTACTAAATAGGAAGTTACAGAAAAGCAAACGTGAGTCCAAGAAGCGTTTAAAAAGGGAAATTTGCTTCCCAACTAATAGAAGACAGAAAGGAAGAATATGGTGCAGAAGGTCAAGTACGAATAACAACATTTAAATAAAAGAATGCGGAACAACTAGGAGTCCAACTGTCCAAGATGGCTGGCCTGAAAGCTATGACTAGAGCAGGATTATAAGCAATTTGCTTAAAGAGCAATTCTTTTTTTTTTTTTTAAGAAAGAAAAATTAGGATGTGGAAATTTCCTTGCCACAAAATGTTCCTCCCAAGAATGTAAAAATGCAAAATGTTTGGGATGTAGTGGTGATTAGACTGCTACAGAAAAGTAATCCACATCCTAATACCAACCATATAACTTGGTGTTAAATTTTCAAAAATTATTTATAGTGGAAATATGTTTATGGGAAATCTGTTGGCAAGCAAATTTTGGGACCCAAAATTTGAAGATGGAAGTTAGTGGTAATTAGTTAACTAGCCTCTTTTGTATAGCTGGTGTTGTGACAAGTCATTGTTTTTTCTTTATTGATTGTAAGTAATGCCGTTCTTGTTCATATTGCCAAAGTATTTTATATATTAGAAATGCCATGGATCACTAAGTCTTTCCGAAATTGTTTTTCATGTGAACATGATTGGTCGGGTTAATAAGCATGCATAATTTGCTTCAGAACCCATTAAAAGCAACCTGTAAATGGGGATTTTTTTGGTAATCCCGAGTGTTCCCGAAAAATTAACTGATTTTGTCCCTTTTGTTTGTATTCTGGCCAATTAACTGGGCGAACTTATTTTGTTGTTCATTGAAGCACTATTGCACCACAACTTAGAATCATCTTTATTCTTAATGTAGGAGAATTAAAAACCTTGTATTTAGTTGCTATCAGAGTGTACTTGACATTATAATACAACATGGATGGCATTTATAAGGAACCGTTTATCCCTGGTCATACTTCTAGATCATTCAAATTTTCTCTGTTCAACTTTGAAGTTGCCATTTTATGGTTTCTCCTATATAAGCCAAGTAAATGTTGTATGTTTCCACTAAAATTTTTGAAGTTCACCACTATGCATTAAACCAAAACATTTCCTTTTTTTTTTTCTGGAACATTGTAGACTATTCTGAGAGTTCATATATTTTCGCAGGATGGTGACATGAATTCAGGTTATGGTCTCAAACTAAAGTTATTTGACCATTGGGTGGAAAAATATAATGCATCTGGAGGCAGTGATTTTCATTCATCTAAGCAGCGATCATTTTTTTCCCTTTGTAAGTGACGTTGCTCAATTTGGCGCTGGTGAACTTAATAATTTTAGCTGATTTATTGCAAATGTTGTTGTTTGTTCCGCATTGGTTCAGTTGTGGGACTTATCTTGTATATATACACACAAACACACATATGCATATATGGATTTTACATCTTTATTATTTGTATTTTTAACTAATTATATCACCTGCAGTTAATTTTCAATTTCTGATCAACTTCTCTATCTTTTAGGCAATAGCTATCAGGATATACTGCACCACAACAAAAAGCCCTTTTATCTCAAAGGACGAGAAGAAGACTCAAGTATTATGGACGCATATGTTATGCATTCTGTGTGTAGATTCCACTACCCTCTGTTTAGCTTATACATATCATTTTCAGGCAAAACATTCAATTTTAGGTCAAAATTTGTTTTTGTCCACTGTACTTTGGGAGCACTTTCACTTTAACCATTGTACTATTTTATTAACATAAAAACAAACCACTATACTAATTTTAACTCTCCTCCGTAGCCCAAAAGTTAACCCCGTTAAATTTTAGTGGATGGAAAACTTTAGATCTTGACACTTTCACCCCCCTAAACTTCAGACCATCCACCCATCTAACAAAAGCCTTTTTTTTTTTTTTTTTTCTTAATCATCCTCCTTAATAGTGTTCATCCATTCCTACCCTCAAAACCCACCACCTTTATTCCCTCCCAACCTCGTCTCATCTCACACCCCTAACCCAACTTGTCTCTGCCCACCTCCTCTCAGGCCAAACACTTGCCGATGACCCACCCTCTTCATCCAATCCCCAAAACTCTAGTGTCTATCCCAAATATCTCTTCTTGGCCACATCAATAACAAACAACATTGCAGCGATGGGTTGAAAATGAACCCGCCAACATTTCCTCTACCCTCTATCCCTCAATTCGCCAATCCAACGTCACTAACCCCAACCCTAAATTCGTCAATCCACCACCGAAAACCCAGATTCGATCCATGACCAACTTTCTTCTAGAGGAATTTTAAATTTGTGTTTGATTTTTGTAAATATGTGTTCGATCCATTTTGATTTTTAATGAAGTTTGATTTTTCAAATCTATGTTTTTGAGTTTTCTATGGTTTTCAAGTTTCATTTTTTAATTTGTGTCGATACTTAATTGGAGAAATGAAGTGGGTATTAGAACTGGAATTTTGGGAGTGGAGTAACAGTGGAGATAATGGTGGTGATGGCGGTTGTGGAGATGATGGTGGTGAAGGCGATGGTGTGATGATGTTGTGGTGGTTGTGATGGTGACGGCAGTGGTAGTGATGGTAATTCAGGAATGGGTGCTGATGTGGCCCTGGTTTTAAACGTTTAGGGGGTGAAGTGTGAATAATAAAGTTTTCCATCTACAAAAATTTAACAGAGTTATCTTTTGGGGCAGTGGAGGAGAGTTAAAATTAGTACAATGGTTTTTATGTTAATATAAAAGTACAATGGTTAAAGTGAAAGTTCCCTCAAAGTACGGTGGACAAAAACGAATTTTGGCCTCAATTTTATGATCTCACAATGACACATTAAGGGTGTAAATTTCTGCAGCTGAATCATATTTTCAAAACTAGAGATCTTGTGTCAAAAAACGATACCAAATTAGCCAAGCTTCAAGAGACCACGAAGGAGGCAAATTTGAACAGCGATAGTTTCCTTGATCGTGGTTTTACTCGTCCTAAGGTATTATACAGTTTTTTTTTGTGCTACTATTTACACCTGGAATGATCGACGTGAGACTGCACTCATTATAGTATATAGAGAATAAAGGGGGGGGGGGTGATACCTTGTTAGGTACTGAAACTTTAGGGGCTTCACTTTTCTTTTCCTTGACTCTAGTATAGAAGAGAATGTAGCTTGCGAGAAGCTTAGCTGGTGTTGTTTCATGATATACCCTTTGCTTTAGTTTGAGAATCCACGTGGGACTGCGGAGAAGTTTGTTAGTCTAATTTTTTTAGCTTTACTATGGTGAACATAAAACATAAATCACAACGCATGAAGCCGTCTTGTCTGCAGTTCTATATTAGTTGTGTCATATTGACCACACTTTGGCTTGTTAGATTTTGCTTGGTCTTCCACAAAGTTAATATCCCTTTCTTCTGGTGTGTGTGGAAGGCTATATCATTATTGTTGTTTTATATAATAGAAAGTTACTCTCAACTTTTCTATATACCTTTGTTCAAAAAAAAAAAAAAAAAAAAAAAAAAAAACCTTTTCTATATACCTGAAGCAGCGCCAATGTTGCTAAACTCTATTTGTTACCTTTGTCAGGTTCTGATTTTGTTACCGATGGCAAGCATTGCATTTCGTGTAGTTAAGAGGCTGATCGAGCTGACCCCTTCAGCGCACAAGGTAATTGTTGACTTTTTTTTTACTATTTATTAAGGTAATTATGTTACCTTTTGTCAGGTTTTGATTTCGTTTTTGAGTTTCCACAGGTTACCGTGGAGCACCTGGGTCGCTTTTCAGATGAGTTTGGACCTAGAGGGTCAAATGACCAGGAAGACGAGGAGGATGTTGGCAGTTCAAAATCTCGAAAAACTTCAAAGCCGTCAGATTTTCAGGCACTGTTTGGTGGCAATAACAATGACCATTTCATGATAGGCGTCAAGTTCACTAGGTAATTTTATACTTGTAAGCAGATATTCTGACTGTTCAACTAGCCTCCACTTTTCCGAATCAACACAAGGGTCGATCTCACAAATTAAATTAGCCGCACTCATCTATATCGTTGAACTAGATCCCTAATGATGTTCCCTTCTAGCTTTAATAGCTTGTTGATTTTATTTTATTTTTCCTTCGTAAATTGGAAGGTACATGAAAAAGCATGTGTAGACGATTCCTTAATTTAATTTCTGCTGATTGATAGGTTGTTATAGAGCTTCGTGACTGGTGGATTGCTCTTTTTTATTCAGTTTTGTTTTCTTCCACATTTTTTCTTCGTGTGCACTTTTTCGCTCTGTAAATTCATTTTCTCACTTTGCCTATAATTTGCACTTTTGTCAATAAACTATTTTTTCTCTAGTTTAGTTGTTGTTTCGTGGGTTTGCTGTACAGATGGACAAGTTGAACGTTATTTAATACCTCCCTCTCTCCTAGAATAAATGTCCTAGTTGACAAGTTAATGTTTTTAAGCTTTTAGTTATGTTTCCTTGATTGCCCCAATCTATTCATATGGGTAGAGTGACACCTCCTATGGCATTGCAATGCTTGTGCCTATTAGAATGGGTAGTATAGGAAATCACGAAACTTCAGACACTATTTTTAGTAAGACGACATTTATTTTGGGACAAACGAAAATGGAAAGTAGGACATTTATTCCGGGACAAAGGGAGTAATATTAACATCTTTAATTAGGGACTCAAACCATGTCTCTAGTTACTGAAATAATTGTTATTGCACATACTGCAAAACATAAGAAATTAATATGCTCGTTATATGAATTTATTTTCATGCAGCTGCTTTGTTATATAGCTAATGTCTTCATCTTTACCATGTTATAACTTGTAGGAAGAGCATAAGATTGTATGGAGATTTCTATTCCTCAGACGTGATTGTTGCTTCTCCCCTAGGTTTAATCACGGTAAGGATTTCTTCGTTCTTCTTTCTATGGTCTTTAAGCTGCTATAGTTGTTCTGTTGGTTTTTTTCAAGAGGTATGGCTGTGAGGAAAATCACTATTGTGCACAAATAGAAAACTAATTTGGTAAATTATCTATACAGTATTTTCAATTCCCAGCTTTTTGTTTCCAAATACGCTGTTTAATATGAATATCCCTTTACTGTAGAATATGAAGGGGAAGAAAACTCGTAAAACTATTTCAATGTAATCATGTTTATAGAGTTAGTGTAATCATTGCTATAAGGTAAGCATAAAAAATATGGGTTAACCTCTTATTAAAAAAATAAAATAAATCCCTCCGTCCCATAATAAATATTGCACTTTCTTTTTTGGTCTGCCCAAAAATAAATGACATGTTTCTGAATAAGGAAATAGTATAAGTGTAATTATACCATTGTACAAGCAACCGCACAAATAAGTAAGGGCTTGTCTGGTGCATGGTTTTAAAATTGGAGATTTTTCAAAACGGAGCTTCTTTTTGGCCGCTACTATTTGGAGCGGCTAAAAAGTGCTTAGATTTTTGAAAAGCTCCACTCAAAAACTCTCTATTGAGACGCTTAATTAGCAAAAAGCTGATTCTTTTTCACTGCGTTTTGAACGTGCCGCTCTACCAAACAAGCTAGTAAAACGCTGTTTTTTTTTTTCCAATCCATTTTGAACGCACCGCTCTACCAAACAAGCGCTAAAGCACATTCTTAAAAGCGTTGAAAAGTCAAAACGTGACACTATTTTTGGACGGAGGGAGTAATAATCAGAGGTCAACCAGAGCAGCTAAGAGAATGGACAAAAATCATGACCCGCTAATCCGTAGCTGCTTGATATCAAGGAGATAAATCACCTTTCCTAAATCAAAGCACCCCAATATGGTATGTTGTACAGGTAGACTTATTTCATAGCTTTTCCTTTTTAAATTGCTAGAAACCATCTAAAAATGAATGCTTCTTTCAAAAGCTTATGAAAATTGGGTTTAAACAAATCAATTTTTTTGTTAAGTGTATCGGGTGATATTTTTTTGTTTGCTTTGATAATTGTGCCTCTTAGGTCTCTTTGTTTTCTTTTTCAGAAAATTGGTGAGGCTGAAGCAGAAAAGGAAAAAGATGTTGATTATCTTTCTTCTATTGAGGTGATATATCTCGATTGAGTAGTTACTCTTCAAAACATGTCGTTAAGATTTAAATTCTTTTATCCGTCGTCTTGCGTGTACCTTCTATCATTCTGTATTAAATGGAGGAATTTGGTTGTGACAGGTGTTAATAATAGACCATGCAGATGTTATAGCCATGCAGGTAATTTGTACGATTCAGTTTTCCAAAACTTTAATGGTTTTGTATTAAGTTCCCATGACATAACAATTGTTTTTTTGCTTTATTTCCTTTGTTCCTTTTAACTTTTGCAGAATTGGTCCCATGTCAATACTGTCGTTGAACAGTTGAACCGCATACCATCAAAACAACATGGAACTGATATTATGCGCGTACGGCATTGGTATGTTCTTAAGATGTTGTTTCTTTCATACTCCCTCTGTCCCGGAAAGTTTGTCCCATTCTAGTGAAATTCTAAAAATCTTAATTGACAAATCATTAAGTGATTTATCAATAACAAATTTTAAAATTTCATAGTGATCATTTGATTGACACCAATGCTTGGTCAAAGTTCATTTATGTTGACCATAAAAAAGTCGAAACGGGACAAATTTTTGGGGACAGAGGGAGTATTTTCTTTTCGTTTTTCTATATTCTTCTCGGTTGGGGCACGGTTGGAGGCGGTCGGCTTTTGGTTTTCTTCTTTACTGTTCATTTTAAGACACTGGTTGGTGTACGGTTATGTTTTTATTTTTGCTTGTTACCGATCAGAAAAATGTGGTAATATAGTTATATTACTGATACGTATCTGTGTATTTGGCTTTCTTCTGTTTCAATGTGCAGGCACTTGGATGGACAAGCGCAGTTCTATCGACAATCAATCATTTTAGGTTCTCATGTAAATCCAGGTAACAGGTCTAAACAGTTCGGGATGTAGTATTTTGTTTTATTTGCTGTTATTTGATGAATAATTGACCTACACATGACAACCGTAAGCTCATTAGGAAAGGGGAACGGTGAAATAAAATGATGAAGAGAAGACCTCAAGCTTTTCTCCTGATTAGCTTAAGTTGTTTTAATTCTGCTCGCCTTGAACATCTCATCTACAAGTCATAGTCGTTGACATATTCCAAATTTTGACCTTATTTTTCTTCTTTTTCATCAGAAATCAACGCTTTGTTCAATAACAACTGCCTTAATTACCGCGGGAAGGTATGCAGTTATTTCCTTTACTTTCTATGTACCTCTAGTTCACTCCAAATTAAGAATATTCTATTTATTTATAAGAGGTTGTGATATATGCTCACTTTTGACTTCAAAGTGATTTGATATATGCTCAAAGGTCTGATAAAGTTTTGCGTGTTATGAGTAAACACTGTTGATTTGATTTCTTGTTAATTCGTCCGCGTGACTATATTCCACAAAAATGCTTAATTTTTCTCTTAATAAAAAAAGAAACAGATTAGGAATGGAAGATTACGAAAAAAGAAGGATGATAAATACATCAAAACAAAACCGAAAAACAAATGTAAGACAAACTAATAAATCACAACATGCCAGTCACACCTGAATCACAAAGAGGGAAACCAACAAAAGCCAAGGATTTTCTCAGTGCTGAAGCAAGTGACCATGCAATTCAGAGGAGTTCTTACAGATCACACACCAGTCTGGGAATATCCTCTTGTAAAAGGTTTTGAGGAAGTTGTTTGTGTTGAGCTATTAAGGACCAATGACCAAGTAAAGTCCTTATGTTGGAAGGCATCCCACTATTCCAAATAAAGGTCCTGAGTGGGAGACTTGATCAATTGATACATGAAAGAAGAGATGCGTAGTTGCTTGATCAATTAAATGTCGACATTTATGCTTGTATAATCTAGGAAATCCTACTGTAAGCGCACACGCAGTAGATTATTATTTTTCTCTATGTCTCTATCATACGATGCTTCAATAGCCACCCCCACTCCCCCCCCCCCCCACACACAAGAAAATCCTTAGGTCACACTCTTTTACAACATAAATTGTATTATCATCAGAATTTTTCTCTACCTTACTTTTTGTACTACGCCGTTTGTCTTCTGAAGCACTAGCGTCTCTTGTTTCTTTTTCCTCTTTTTTTTCCCTCCCCTTATATTCATCTAGATGTGGTGCACTACTGTCTTGTCTTCTTGTTTACCATCCTCAAGATTGATCTGTTAAATGTAAATGCAGGTAAAGTTGTTATGTGAGCATAAAGGCGTTCTTCCCAAAGTGTTGCTTAATGTGGGGCAGGTTAGTATCTTCTTATTCAATCTTTCAAGGTTTGAATTAAGCCAAGTTCCTTGAAAATGTTATGCATAAATCCTTCTTCCAGTATGAGTCAATAGGTTGTTGTCTTGCAAAGCAGTAATATGTTTTTGACCTGCACCAATCTTCCAAATGTCTGGCCCAGGCCAGATGGCCCATATCATACTTTCAGCAATGTGATTCATCAATTAGACTACAATGCGTTAAAATTTTATGTTATTAATCTCAGATGAAATGTATATTTTTCCATAGGGAAAATATGCAAGCCACTTAAGAGTATGATGCCTTAATACATACTTATGTTAACCACAGATGCAATTTATCTCTTTTCATAGGGAAAATGTGCAAGCCTTTAATTTCTTCTGACTTGGTTTTAGTGATAAAAGTAAAACACAGTTCCCGATTATGTATATTTCTTTGTTGGTTTGCATCTCCACGGCTGAGAACGACTCTTATGTTTATGCATTTTCAACCTTTTTAATCTTACAGGTGTATGAGCGCTTTGATGCGGAAGCAATAGTAGATGTTGATGATGCTCGCCTTGAGTACTTCACTAAGAAGGTTTGTTATGTTCTTTTTTATTTGTTTCCATTTATTTAATTACGTAAAATAACTTGGTTTCTAGGCTTTTGAAAGTTTGGTTTAATGTTCTCTCTTCACAAGCAACTGAAATTTGATCGCTCTAACTGCAAGAATATAACGATCAGGTCATCTTAACGATTTTAGAGAAAACCTTCCTTTGAGAGAAGTACTTTTTGATTATAGAGTTGTGATTAACGTCGTCGTAAATGAGTTGTAACTCGTGAATTGGTAAGTATGCGAAGGCAAGACCTGAAACGTGAAATGTCTAGTGGCAATATAAAGACATCTTCTTACTGTAGAAATGTACTCAAGATCAAACTCATTAGAGAACTAGTTAAGAATCTTTCCTAATGATAAGGTGATCCAATTATCCTTTACCTTCTAAAGACAAATCTCTGGTTTCCGCCTAGTAACTTTTAGGTTATGTGCTTCTGACTGACTTATGCTTTTTGTGGAGTAATTTTTTGTGATTCTTTTTGGATTTGTTATATATCTGCCTAAAACTGATCATGGTGGACCAATTATTGGTTTCATCATCAGACAATCTTAAAATGATGGATGTGTCTTAAATTAACACAATCTCTTTACTTCATGAAGACTTTGTATAATACTGACACTCTTGTATTGCAGGTGTTTCCCAAAATAAAAGAAGATTCTATTCAGGTACTCGTATCTTTTCTGATATGTGATCCCTACATTCTCATCTATGTTCTGCACTTGTCTAATACTACGAACACTGTACTTTATGCAGGGTGGGATTTTGCTATTTATTAGTTCTTACTTCGAGTTTGTTCGAGTTAGAAATTTCTTGAAGTCCCAGGATGCATCATTCTGTCTGCTTGGGGAGTGAGTACTTTTTCTTTCTTGCGCCATTTCAATTTGTTGTAGTTATATTTTTCATGTTTTTATTGATAACCCTTACATTGGAGGAGCCACTATGTTTCGCACGATCATGATGATATCCCAATCTCCAGGTACACAAAACAGAGTGATATATCTCGTGCACGAGTGTGGTTCTTTCAAGGAAGCAGGAAGATAATGCTATACACTGAGAGAGCCCATTTCTATCACAGATACAAGGTATTTGTGTGGTGCTTTCTTTGTTTGTTTATTCGTTGCTCCTTTTACTGTTTTCATCTCACACAGTAAGATACTAGCGTTTTTTGGGGGGCCAATTACAACATTTCAAAGACAACAAAGGGGAGGGGGTTCGAACCCTTGACCTTTCCGAGAGAAAGGACTTGTAAAGTATAACTTTAACTTGTATTTTCCCCTTTGAACAGATTCGTGGTATCAGGAAGTTAATCATGTATTCTCTTCCGGAGAGGAAAGAGTTTTATCCAGAGGTATGGTCTTGTAAAGTATATCTCCCATATTTTAACCCCCCTCCCACAAAAAAAAAAAAAAAAAAAAAAAAAGGAAGCCAACCACAGAAATATAGATCCATATTGAACATCATCTTTTACACATAAAAGAAAACTTCCTTGTGTATGTCACTGCAGATTGTTAATATGCTTGAAGGGGTGTCCAATGACATGACTTGTACGGTGCTCTTTTCTCGCTTTGATCAGTTACGGGTAAGCTAAATGTCTTGCCTCTTTACAAAAGAATTGATGACAATGCAACTGTCGGGTGTTGATTTAGTCTTTCCTTGTATTGAATCAATTAAATACATAATTGATTTTTTGTTTTGTTTTTATTTCTGGGTCGATGTTTTAGCTGGAGAGGATTGTTGGCTCTGCCCCGGCAAAGAAGATGGTCACGTCCGACAAGGGTGTCTTTACTTTTCAATAGATATATGTCGCCTGGCTTTTGATCATGACATGGACTGCACCTACAAATTGAACCATGCTTTCTATTAAAAAAAAAAAAGGACGGAAAGGGGTGGAAGCAGAGTCATGAACCAAAAATGATGGTTCTCGGATCCATGTTTTAGCTCAACAGCTAGCAATCTTGTTTCTGGGAATGAATTAGACGAAGCTTCTGGTTGGCGACCTAATTTATTGTTTCTACAGTTCAATTTACTCCCTCAAAAGTTTTTTTTTTTTTAAATTTATTTATTACAGAGCTGGAATACCAAAGTCTTTCTACTGTGTACTGGTTTCTGAACCAAATTATTTCTTCGAAAAACGCAAACATTTATTAACTGTAAGATATGAACAATTTTGGTAATGGATGTGTTAAAGCATTTGTTCAGCTGTTTGTAATTGCAAGTTTTGATCAGTTTTACCAATGCTTTCAAGAGCTGCTGGTTGTTTTAAATCGTCCCACTAGCACTCATTAACACACATACTGTGTACTCAAATACACATACACTGATATTCATTTACAAATGAACCGACAGTCAGTAACACGTGCATTAGCACTTATTATCACATGCACTGACTCTCAATAATAAATGCACGAGTGCTGAATAACATTCACATTGGCACTTATTACCACTCACAATGACACTTATGAACTTGCAAACTCACACTTATACTTTTAACTCTTGTCAAGAAGTGTCATTTTGAATGATAATATGTGTATGGGTGAGTGTTAGTAGGTGTGAGTTTGTGCGTTCATAAGTATCACCGTGAGTGTTAATAAGTGCCGATGTGAATGTTATTGAGCACTAGGGCATTTGTTATTGAGATTAAGAAGTGTTAGATTGAATGTTCATAAGTGCTAGTATGAATTCATGACACTTTTTTATATTCAAATTTTCACTTTTAGCAAATATATAAAGTGTCACTTTAATTATTTAGAGATATTAGCTTTCATATAAAAGTAAAAAAAATTGGTATTTACAATTTACAATTGGCAATTAATATTATGGCTGGATGGATGGAGTTTAAAGGTAGGAAGAGATTTGAAAGGGAGTTTATTGCAAAACTGACATGCGTACTTTCATTTATTTTCAATTTGACTTGCAAACTTTGGAAACATCAAATGTGGTTTGCGTACTTTCATTTTCAAAATTTTGAAACGACTTTTTTAACACCCATTAAAAATATAACGAGACACTTCAAAAAACTAATCATCCGTCAATTTTTTGTAACATACGTTATTTTTTTAACCCACCTCTGATAAAGATAAATATCATTTTCACCCTTTTAAACTTTCTATTTCTTCTTTACCCTCCCCAAGAACCGCCGGACTCCCCCTTGTACTCCGGCCGGCTCTTTCCACTCCGGCGAGCCTTAATCTCACGATTTCTCCTATTTTCTAACAAAAGAATGTAATGATCAGAGGCAGGAAACCCCCAAAATGCACAAATTCGACCTCTGCTAGTGCAGCAACCGGAGATGACGAGACTGGACCCCTTTCTCTCCTCCATTTGAACCCTAATTGGGTGTTGGCTACCCAACTTTGCTAAGAGGAGAAAAGAAGGAAGATAGTATAGAACAAAAGAGAGGGGAGTACCTGTTCATTGCAGCGTCACTCTTTGTCGGAATTGCAAAAGCTTGGCCGCCGGAATCCATGGAAGTCGGTGAACAAAAGGACCCGAACACGCACAGACGACGAGGTGAATAGACAGTTTTGCCTCGGCTTAATGAACCTAGTGACGAAAAAATAGCCGCAAACAGATACCGGTTGCTCAGCCACGCACCTCCGCCAGTTGTCGACCATTTTCCGGCTATTGCCGGTCGAAACCCTTAATAAAGAAGCAGCAGATCTGAACCCACCTCTCAAATACGAAACCTACGCCGACAAAATCAACGTCTCCCAGTTGTTTTTCTAATCGGAACCCGTCAACGTCGGCCATGTACTTTATCAGAGGTGGGTTAAAAAAATAACGTCCGTTACAAAAAAATGACGGATGATTAGTTTTTTGGAGTGTCTCGTTATATTTTTAATGGGTGTTAAAAAAGCCGTCTCAAAATTTTGAAAATGAAAGTACACAAACCACATTTGATGTTTCCAAAGTTTGCAAGTCAAATTGAAAATAAATAAAAGTATGCATGTCAGTTTTGCAATAAACTCCTTTGAAAGGGGTGGTGGGAAAAGAGTGATGAATATGTAAGGGGGTAAAAAGAATATAACGACTGACATTCGAATTAGGGTTTTCTCGGCCTAGGGTTTAGGGCGTTGTTGCTTGAAAGCTCACATTTTGGTGGTGAAACTGAAGAGATGTCGTCCAGGCCTGAGCTACAAGCTCCGCCGGAGATATTCTACGACGACGTTGAAGCTCGCAAGTACACTTCCTCTTCTCGTATCGTCGGAATCCAGGTACAAGTTTTTCTCTCTGTTTATGGCTGGATGATTTGAATGTTAGCTGATTGTGTTTGTAATTTGTTAAATTAAATATATAGGCGGAGCTTTCAGAAAGAGCTTTGGAACTACTTGCATTACCTGATGATGGTGTTCCTAGATTACTCCTTGATATTGGTAAATTACTTTGCTCATTTCATTAGAAAAGTGTAATTTTGCCTAAATATGGCTTTGTTGTCCAGTTATGACCAACTGAGAACTTTTAAGATAAAGTATTGGGATATTTTGATCATTTGATTTGTGGCTTGGAGGTTTCTTCAGAGGGTTAATTTTGGGGGTTGTAGTTCTCTTCAATTATTCATGCGTTGGTGTTGGTGGCAGTCGAGAATTGAAGAAACATCTAAGATGTTGGATTTTTTGCTTTGAGCTTTACTTGCAATTTGAAGTACAAAGTATGTGACTTTCAACATTTCGTATGACGCTTCTAAGTTCTCGTCCGAAAATGTTAGGGATCAATGTATTATGTAAAGTTGACATGTTTCACTTGAAAGCTATATTAAACACTATCTTTGTTATGGATTGCAACATATGTTTTGGGTTTTGTTGGCAATGCCCATGAAGTTATTCCCGTTATAGTATTCTGTAGCACATTGTTGAATGTCCTTCAGGTCATTAGTGCTCATAAGTGCTTATTGATTTAGTACTTTCTTCATTACAATGCTGTTGAAACTAAGTTTCGCTTGTTTTTATTATCTGGTAGGTTGTGGGTCTGGACTTAGTGGTGAGACATTATCAGAAAATGGACACCAGTGGATTGGGCTAGATATATCCCCATCAATGCTTGGTATACCAACTTCCTTTTAATCTCTCTCTCTCTCTCTCTCCCCCCCCCCCTTTAAAACCTTTAATGATATAACCCTTAGTCTTTTTGGCTCTGAATGTACATATGCATAATCTAATGGTCATAACTCAGATGTTGCATTGGAGAGGGACGCGGAAGGTGATCTTATACTTGGTGACATGGGCCAGGTAGCCATCTTTTATATTTTCCTTCCTATTATGCTTTCATAGTGCAAAATGTTTATTATTTCTATTAATAATCTTACACCCTAAGTTCATCTGGTAGGTCCCTGATGAGCTATTGCTAATATTTCAACTAAAAGTTTACTAACCATAATTTCAGTTGATTTAGATTTCTGGATGGATTATCCAATTAAAAGCTCATTCATTTTATTTGCATGTTTGGTGACCATATTATGTTTTGCATGTGCTGTAGGGCTTAGGAATTCGACCTGGAGTTATTGATGGTGCCATCAGTATTTCTGCTGTTCAGGTTTGGTTCTTTCTTCCACGTTGGATTTTCAAAGACAATCTGTCGCTCCCGTGTTGTTAGAAATGTTATTTTGCTATTACATTTCCTTAATGCTTTGGATTTTTTTTTTTTTTTTATGGGATGTTCTGGATTTAGGGAGTAGTTTTTCTTTCAGAAAGAAAGAATTGTTGTTTTCTATTGTTTGATATTTGGCCAGCTTATTTAACTTATATTGGTCCTAAATTTCCAAACCAAAGTGAAAATTAGTAAATCACATGGTGTACAGAAGTATGGATTTTCATGAAAGACGTGATCAAAAGGAGATCATTGGAATCTGGGATCCAAGATCTACCATATACCTGTTAGAGAGCTGGAATGGTAGAAGCTGACCAAGCAAAGAAACTACGAGTAACTCACCACTCAAGTTCCTGAAGAAATTGAAAGTTTCAGGAGTAATTAACTTTGCAAACAAGAAAATAAGAACTGTTGTATCATGGACGGCCAAATGCCTGAATTGTATAGTGTCTTTGACTGCAATATCACACTATTGAAGTAATGAGTCATGGTAGTTTGCTTTAATTGTTCTGGAACTTAAATAAGTTTGGTAGAGATTTTAGATTGGGGAGGAGCATATTGTTTTTATGCATCTGATCTATAAGGGCTAGTTGGAAGTTTAGTTATTTACATTATTCACCGTTGATCTGTTGTGTTATTCGAGTATTGCTGCTCAGACACTTGCAGTGTGTCTTCCTGTGTACAATACAGGATATGTGAAACCCCATGAATTTAATCAAATATTATTATTGATTTGAATGATTTGCTGTATTGTTGTTGGTAACCAAGTAATAAGTAGCTATAGAGGCATATCTGCTTTTGGTCCTGGACTAGCCCATAGTGTTAATTTTTCCTTCGTTTTGGTTTTTGTTCTTGGTTTCTTTTTGTTTGCTACTTTGCTCTTAAATATTTGTTCTTTTTGGTCCTATTCTCCTCTGAATTTAAGTCATGATCTTTTTACTGAGTTTCTGTGTGAGTAAGACTAGTGAAGATTATACTGCTCTGATGATGTGTTGTATGTGAAACACAGATTTTAGCTTTGTGGGCTTTACCCCGAAATTCAACTCAACTCGTAGTTCTTTTTTTTTGTTTGATTGAGCAGTGGTTGTGCAATGCTGACATGTCCTCTCACGAGCCTCGGTTAAGACTGAAGTATGTTTAAGTCCACTGCTTACCCATCCCCTTCCCCACCGCCCCCAAATTTTTCTTTTATGCTGATAAATATATAGTAAAGCTGACGCCAAATGTTGTGTAAAATCTCTTTTTTCCAGGGCTTTCTTTGGAACATTATATAGATGTTTGGCGAGGGGAGCAAGAGCAGTTTTTCAAGTATACCCTGAAAATAATGCACAACGAGAGTTGATTCTTGGTTTCGCCATGCGTTCTGGATTTTCCGGAGGTGTCGTTGTTGACTTTCCTCACAGGTATGCAAAGCAGACAATAAATAGTTTTTCATGTTGTTTGTAGGAGAACAATAATTCAAATCGAGCAATCTTAGGACATCACTCGAGGTGTTTTGATGATGTATTTTGGGCCTTCATTAGTTATGTTTTGCTTGTCTATGTTATGTTTATGAAATGTCACCTGTTTTGATACATGTGCTGTATGCTCCACACCTTATCCCTTTCATGCTAAACTTTTTTTTTTTTTTTTTTTTTTTTTTTGCGGGGGAGGGGGTTAATTTGTGTATGCTCGCCTTCAAAATAAAGAAATTTATGACTCCGGGTCCTTTTGTTACTAAATTGAGATTCTGATTAATTGATCTCTATCGACATATGATGTAGGGCCGTTTGATTCAAAGCAAGGCATCACATACACCACAATCATTTATATCTTTCGCTATTATGATATCATACTCCCTCCGTCCCATAACAAACTTCCCATAGAATGTTAGGAACTGGAATTAAGGAAAAGTATGTGGTGTGAGTGGGAAGGAGAGAGGAAGTGGGGTAGGGAATAGTAAGTAGATAGTTGTTGTAAGTGGAGGGAGAGAGAAAGTGGAGGGAATCTTTTCCTTTTTGGGTAAGTGCGAGTTTCCAATGGGACGCCCAAAATGGCAAAATGGGAAGTTCGTTATGGGACGGATGGAGTATTAGTTTTAGGTGAGTGTGAAGTTAATAAATAAAAACTACTCATGATCAGCCATCTGATCTGATGAGCGTATTCATTTCCTTTTTCTTTGTGTAGACAGACATTACTTGGTTTATGTAAAAGAATCTTGTTAATTAAACTTTTCTTACTCGTAGAAGTTGTTTGATTTGTTAAATGACCACTTTCTTTTTTGAAACAGTTCTAAGAAGAGGAAAGAGTACCTTGTGCTTACATGTGGTCCACCATCCTTGAGCACTGCCACACCAAACGCAAAAGGCGAAAACGAAGAGAGTTGTTCTGATGATGACAGCAGTGGAGATGAGGAAAACCAAACAGTAAGTTCTGTTATGATAATATTCTTACCATCAAAATTAGGGACTTTCATTAGAGTCAATAAGAACAACACCATCTATCCAACATTCTCCGTTTTCCCCCTAAAGCACATTCTAAGTTGCAATGCAACACTCGAAGACTCCTGTTCCAGAAACCAAGCTTTTCAAATACAACCCCCCCCCCCCCCTAACCCCACCAAAAAAAGATTTTTTATTTTTTTGACCCATTGTCCAGTGCATTTTTTCAAGGATATGTAACCATTACTTGTCCATACCCTCATAAAATTGTACTAAAATTATATCCTCTTTTAAGAAATGCAATTCGGAAGAAAAGAAAATCTGGAGGGGGGGGGGGTATTAGAGCTTCATGCATTCTGCTTTTCAAGGTTGATATATAGCTGACTTTATGTCTCCTGTGTGCAGGTTTGTATATCAGACAGGCATAGGCCAAGAAAGAGGCAAAAGACAAACAAGAAAGGGAAGGGAAGAGAATGGGTGATAAGAAAGAAGGAGAAGATGAGGAGCAAGGGAAATACTGTCCCCCCAGATACTAAATACACCGCACGCAAAAGAAAAGCCCGCTTTTGATCCTTGGATGATAACCTTTGACATTGTTTTCGTATGTAAGAAATACAGATTTCAATGAGCTCGTATGTTTACCTATTTGGTGGTCTCGATTTATAATTTTTTTGTTCGGGTCCATTGAGAGTTGTGGAGAAGCTTGCATTCGGATCGAGAGTTTTGCGCGCTTTGGGGGTATTACATTTAAGCAGTAATAAACACTATCCAGATTCTTGGACATTGTAATTTTACTTATTTATTATGTTTCTTATATAAATTAAATTATAAGAAGGTTAAAAAAGTGTACTTGGTGTGTTTACTTTGTACTGTTTGCTTTCCCAGTATAACCTCTCACCTCCCAAAATCTTCCCAGCTCTTTATGAGATGCAAAGATGGGATACGATACGGGTATGTCCAGTTGTATTGCACAACAGTCTTATTTCCTTATAATTTCGGTTGTTCGGCATAATTGTCTTTTGACCCCGCCCCACAAAGAGAAATCACCTATTTTGCTTCCGTGAAGTCGGACTGCATTGCCTCGAATTTACAAGAATGGATCCCAAGTGGACGGTCTCCGCTTTTTTCCTTCAGTTTCTATCAAAATTGTATGGGAACCATTGCTCGATCTCACTTGTTGCTATGCTACAGCAAGTGGATAAGATGGAGCCACATCTCCCTCTACTCAAGTTGTGTGGTCGAGATGAATTAATGTGTTCGGTGGATTTTACATATCTCACCAATTAATCTTGATTGTATGATGTCGAGATGAAAAAGATTAGGAATATATCATTACTTCAATTTCTCCATATCCATAATTAAGACAATACTTATATAAAGTAACCCTCAATTAAGCATTTTTAACGGTATCAAAATATGGTTATAAACTGAGGAATATGTAGACATTTTAAGCACCAATTTAAGATAATATGTTCTTCTCAATAATCAAAATATTTTCTTGCCTAATTCAATACAATCTTTTCACACTTTTCCCGCCCCCAAAACATTCTCTCTTTTTTCTTATAAATAAATTCTTTTTTCACATACTCATTTATATAGCCAATATGTATAAACAAGTTTTCATAATCATCTTGATCATCATCACTCTTGTAGAGTCAGCAGTCAGTGAAAATTCAGATTTGATTAGCTCTGAACAAGCAACCGCTGGATGGCAACTCGCCCATGCTACATTTTACGGCGACATCAGAGGAGGCGGAACCATGCGTAAGTAAACACACAACACCCACAACTGTGCAGATTTGAGTTATGTGCGGTCGGACTGTATAGCATTTCGAAAAACTTTACTATAAGATGTATGTCATCTTATACGTAACACAAATCACTATAAATAAATGTTTTTACATCTATAAATTATAACTGTACTTTTACAAGTCTGGTTGTTATGTAGTTTGACTGCACGTGTACAGTCCCGGAATCTGTATTTATGTAGTTAACATTATCATGCATTATTACAGAAGGAGCTTGTGGGTACGGTGATTTATTCCAACAAGGCTACGGACTTGAAACAGCCGCCTTAAGCACTGCCCTCTTCAACAACGGTCAAACATGCGGCGCGTGTTTTGAACTCATGTGCGTAAACGACCCGCAATGGTGTATACCCCACGCGGACCCCATTAAAGTAACCGCAACGAATTTCTGCCCACCAAACTACTACCAACAGACGGGCAGTTGGTGCAACCCGCCGCAAAAACACTTTGACTTGTCTGAACCGATGTTTCTAAAAATAGCACAGTACAAGGCGGGGATAGTTCCGGTGATGTTCCGGCGGGTGAGGTGCGAGAAGAGAGGTGGGATGAGGTTCCAAATAAGTGGGAACCCTTATTGGGTGCTTGTGACATTGTACAACGTTGGTGGTGCGGGTGATGTTGTGGGTGTTAAGGTTAAGGGGTGGAGGACTGGTTGGGTAAATATGTCGCGGAACTGGGGGCAGAAATGGCAAGTGAGGGGTGTGTCTTTGCAAGGGCAAAGTTTGTCTTTTCAGGTTACGACTAGCGACGGGAGGATGGTGGAATCGGATAATGTCGCTCCGGGGAGTTGGCAGTTCGGTCAGACTTATGAAGGACGTAATTTTTAGACTGACATTTTTTTTTTTTTTTTGGTTTGGAAAACCCAGTCTAATAGTAATAGACTTGAGATCGAAATGTGATCTCTGGGTTATGAAAGGCTTGAGGTTATTTTAGTCAATTCATCTATATTATTAATATTTTCGACTAGTGTTTTTTTTTTTTTTTAAATAATAATAAAAATAATTGAAATGCTTACCATCATTAGTCATTTTGACCCTTCCACCGATACCACCAGGAGGATAAGATCGTCATTTTGACCCCTCCACCCACACCAGGAGGGGGATGGTGTTAAATGCGGGCGTGACAGTTTAATGCAGTAGGATTGAATGCGACTCAGTTGGAAAATAAAAACATGCATTTTGAACCATCTACCTCACACTTGAACATCAGCATTAGCACATTTTAAAGGCAGCAACAAATGACAAGGGATCTCTATCTATTCTGAACCAATCATTAAACCATCAAATTATTCAAATTTAACATCATTAATTAATCATCCTATACACATCACATAAACAAAGAAGATTGTTTGCAAACCCTAACCAAAATTATATCCATAATACAACCTTTTGAGTATCAACCCTAGCCACAATAAGCGTGTTTCCACTTTACGCTTAAATAGTTCAATCCGGCCCAGTTTGATGATAAATGGGGATAGCTGGAGGGCGTAACCACTTTCACAAGTCCACACGGCTAGACTGGAAGAAGACCTAACATACGAGATAACATACCATAGGAAAATAAAATAAGCTGAACAGATGAGAAAACAAGACCAAATGGCAAATGGATAATGAACTGCATGGTCGTATCCAACTTATGTTGAGGCTCTCATGACTATTAATACTAAAAACATACCGTTATAAACAGGGCCGTCCAAAAAAAATTGGGGGCCCTGAGTTATACTTCCTCTGCTCTAGACAATGGTTCCATTTATTTTCCAAGGAAGATAGTTTGCTTGTTCGTATCATCTTAAAATTGTATTAGAGGCTATTTCAGACCCTTTTTTGTGGGGACAGAGTAATCAAAATTCGGCCCTAAATAATCATCAAAATACCAAAAAATGAAATAAAAATACTATTCATATTCTTAATATAATGATATTGCAATATTTTGTCCATACTCCCTCCTAATTTATGTCATGGTAATGTGACAAAGCTTTACACTCTCTACTACACCCGTACCACAACCCTCCTCTATTCTGGCTAGGAACAGGCAAGGATAGACCCTTGGCGGAGTAGGGCTATTAAACAGCGTCATGTTCATAAGATGAATTGTGTGGAGAAGCGTATGCTGTGATGGATGTGTGGGCATACAAGACATGATAGGATTAGGAATGAAGTGATTAGGCGGAAAGTAGGAGATTGGGGAAAATTGGTGGTGGTTTGGTCATGTGAGATGGAGACAATGTGATGCACCAGTTAGGAGGCCTGAAGAGTAGAGAAGTGATAAAATGGTGAGGGGGTAGAACAAGACCTAAGAAAACATGGATAAGGGTGATTGAAAGCAATATGAGTCTACTCGGGATGGAAGAAAATATGGTGCTGGAGAGAGCAAAGTGGTGGGCGAAAATTGATGATGGCGTGGTTTAATTTTATTTTATCATTATTTTTTTCCTCTTCTTTCTTTCTTTTTTTATTCCATATGTGTGTATATGTATGCGTGTATGTGTGTGTGTGTGTGTGTGTGTGTGCGCGTGCGTGCGTATATAAACAAAACAAAGAATATTATGTGTGTCTCCAGCGAAGGTTAAGGAAGAAGAAAGAATAATCGCACCTTCACCATATAGCTGCTCAAATCGAGCAGCAATGTGTTTCCCATAAGTATATTTCTTCAAAGAATTGAGATGAATTCTTATACGACCGAGTAACAACTCCCGCTGGTCAGGATTACATGTTTGTAGAATCTTCTGGACGACATAATTTGCAAATTGGTCCTTCACCATTGCCTAGGCCATAAAAGAACAGAAACACTTACTTCATTAGCAGTTCAAGCTAAGCTCAAGAACTAGTATGGTAAGGAGTATACAAATTCTTTTCACATATAAAATGAATTAATGATTTCACGCATCTTTAGACTAAATTACCAATAAATTATCATTTTCATCGCCATGCCCCATAATCTCCCCGATCAGGATGTCCCTTGTAGAAGAATCACCATATTCTAAACATTTCTCAATAACATTTGATGCAAACTTATGCTGACTCAGTTGCACAATCCGTCCCGCCAACTTGCAGATAATTTGGTTTCTTTCATGAGACTTTCCCCTCTCTAGCACATGCTGCAAGAAACACAACCAATGAGCGCATTAGAAACAGTTTGAGAGAGGAAATGCTGGCATTCAACTCTGTAATCAACTAAAACTTGAACCATAAAAATTCTGACCAGTCAAATCTTATAATTATGGGGTAAGAAACTTCACAAATACAAAGAGGGGGGAAATTAGAACAGACAACAAGAATTAGGCTAATCTAAAAGTGAAGAATGCAAAGTAGATGCATTTATGAATGTAGCAGCAATCAATCCAAAACAAGCAATGAAACTATTTCGGGAACAAATAAATTCGCTACAATCTATTAAATTATATGTAGGCATAATCAGTAAGTACCAACCTGTGTGACATAATTGCCATACTGGTCCTGCGCAAGGGTACAAACGGACTCCAAGATCTCATCCACTATAAACTGGCTTTGTAATTCATCCGTTGAGTGCTCTAATACCCTCTATCATAAAAGCCCAAAAGCAAGAAGCGCCTTGTAAGTAAATTAGAGAAGCCGAATGACAAAATATAAGAAATTTATAATACTCTCTCCGTCCTGTAATAAATGTCTAAATGTCGATTTGACTTGTCAACGTATTAAGGGATGAGCTTTACTTGATTGTGCATTGCTTTTACAGTGGTAAAACTGCACTAAGACTGTTTCCTTATTTGGAAACACGGCATTTATTTTGGACGGACTAAAAAGGAAAGTGCGACATTTATTATGGGACGGAGGGAGTAGTAGCAAAGTCATGAAAAGCTGTCAAATTAGTACCTGGATGACACGACAACCGTAAGGATGCATTGATAGGGTTGCAACTTGACCACGGAAAGAAGAAATTACAAATTTGATCTTCTCGGTAGGGATACTCTCTATACATTTCTGTATTACATGATTCCCATTCTGATCCCGAACACATCTCAAAACATGCCCATCAAGCTCATGGACAAGCTTTGTCTTTTGTTCTAGCTCGATAACATCAAGGGCCTACAGCAAATACAATAAAAATTTAGAATTTATGTTTTCGGAGAACATCTCTTCAGCTTCAGTCACTTGGTGATTGATTATGGTATTGAAAGTGCAATTAAGCAAATATTTGAAAACCGGAGGCCAACATAGTTAACTGTCAATATTAGGGATGCCGATTATTAATAAAATTACGACACTGGAAAAAGAAGCCATATTTAGGCTCCGTTTGTTTTGCGTAAACGACTTCCGGAAAATGTTAATGGGAAATGAAAACGTTTTCCGGAAAATGACAAACATGTTTTCAGTTGTTTGGCAAATCTAAAGCAATGTTCATACGATTAAAAAAATTAATGAGAAAAGAAATTTGAACCGGGGGGGGGGGGGGGGAGGTAGGGTGAATGCGTGGTGGGGGTGGGGGAGGTAGGGTGAGGTAGGGTGGATGCGGGGTAGGGTAAAGGTGGGGTGATTGGGTTGAGGCAGGTGGGTGTTGGGTGGGTTGGAAGGTGGGGGGGGGGGTGAGGGAGTTGTTAAAAAATAATTTTAATATGAGAAAACGATGACCGTGGGGGTGGGGGGTGGGTAGGGGTGGGGGAGTTGTTAAAAAAATTAATATGAGAAAAATAAAAATTGACGCGGGGGGGGGGGGGATGTGGAGTGGGTAGCGTGGGGTGTATAAGGAGTTTGGTGTTAACATTTTCCGGAAAATGAAACGCGGAGGAGAAATCCGTAAGTCATTTTACTTAGAGAAGTGATAAAACATTCTCCATTTTCTGGTGCTTACCGAACACCGGGAATGGGGAAAACATTTTCCGGAAAACGTTTTCCTCCAAACAAACGGAGCCTTAGTTCTCTGAATAGAAAGGGGTAAGAACAATGAAGCATTGATCGACTATGAATTTATGTAACGTAGTCTACCTTTTGAATTACACGACACCCATACATCTGCAGGCTTAGAGGCAATATTTGACCTTGAAGTTGATCCCCAAGCTCCTTCCTCTGCTCAGAACTTCCATACTCAAAAAACTAAAAAACACCAAAGACAATAAATAAGATACATATCTAATTTTTCATAAGAAAAAAAAAAAGTTCAATTTGCACCATCAGTTGTTCCCTAACCTTTTGAATAACGTAGTTGCCAAATACATCTGTCATTAGTTTGGAAGTATGAGGTAGAACTTCCTTAAAAACAGACGCCTTCTCCTCCGCGCTACAGTTCTCCAACTTCTGCTGAATGAATCGACTCCCATGTTGATCAGCACTGAGTTTACACATTCAAAGTTGATTATTTTCTGAAAACAAGCTGATAGAACATAATCTACTGAACAGCAAAGACCATTATTCCACTCACCTGAATTCGACAATATGCCCAGCTATGTCAGATAGCTCAAACCTGCGACCCTTACCAGATTTCAACTCTTCAAGAAAAGAAAAGACTTTGACTTCATCGAAACCCACGTGTCCACCTTGTCCTCGCCAACCAGGATACATCCCACCACTTCTAACTGCACCTGGGGAAAACCTCACTTCACTTCTTCCACCTACTGGGGACCCAGGTATAGACGGACTAGCAAAGCCCGAGGTTGGATATTGCAAAATGCCCATGTTTGTTGGGCTCGCATAGTAATATGGATTAATGTTACCCACTCCCCTCGGTTGCAGATTAGCATGGCCCACAATTCCCTGATGCTGGAATTTCTGCTCATCTGAAAATCCACCATGCTCTCCACCTTTCCTCTGGTTGCCAAGAGCAACATCAAACTGGCCAGATATAGAATATGGCTCATTAAAATGCTGTTGAAAGTGAGGGGTATGAAGAGGATCAGCATATGATGGTTGCATAGGAAACCCTAGCTGCCCATAAAACTTGTTTAGATATTGCATATCAGCTCCCTGAGCGGTGGGCCCCGGTGATGGAGCACCGGAAGTTTGACCAAAGGTTTGACCAGTAGTGGTATCAAAAGACACTGGAACAGCACCACTGGGAAGGTATCCAGCAGCTACAAATGGGGAAAGAGCGGTTGGGTTAATAGCATATCCACCTAGACTATACTGTGGAGGAAAATAGCCAGATGGCTGTATATTAGGGTAATAAGCATTTGGTGTAGTCATATAAGCTGCAGCTGTCGTTGCATAGAGAGGAGGGGTAAATCCGTCATTAGAGAAGGTGGCGGGCCCAGGATGAAACTGGTTCATGCCAATATACGTGGGGCCTAGCCCATGCGAAATCATTTGGGACGGAGCTGCCTGAACTTGAAGGGTATTGCTTTGCTGCGGGTATACCTGTTCTTGCAACACATTATTCTGACGGTACGGTTGTCGATCCCTTTGACTTTTATGACTTTCCAATTTAGAATTCCGGATAAATTAATACCCAATATTCCAGATTCTATACTAGCAACGTCTGCATCAGTGACCCCACTAACTGAACTATCAACCTCGAACTGAGCATCTGGCTTGTTTGAACCTCTTCGGTAAAGAGGTGGTTTGGAAGGTGTATCACCTCTCCCATCTAGAGATGAAGAGCTTGAAGGGGGTGCAGTTGTGGGGTCAGAGTACAATGATTGCCCCATATCATCTCCACTGAAGGTAGAAGTAATCGCGTTTGATGCGCTAACTGAAGGGTCGTGGAAGGAGCTATCAGCATCGCTGATAGCTGCTTCCTCCACCGACTCATGACTGAAGGTGTGAGACTGGTTATAAACTGGTGATGGAGCTCGACGGAAATTTTCCTGCCAGGAAACACAATTAGCAAGCGGCTTCTACATAAATCAACATGAATAAGGTAACATGTACTATGTAACTTCAGACCTCCGCTATGATATTTGCTCCTTGTGAAGAATTAATAATAGCTTTCTAAAAAAAAAAAAAGGGAAAATGACCTATTCGATTAGCACACATTCATGTTAGTTCAATCTCAAGAATGTACTGTACTTTCATTTCCACACCATCTGGTCACCACAGCATACCACAAGAACGGTGGCAGAACATTGCCAGCCCACCCCTGACATGTGCAGGTTTGGTGGCTTGGTTAGGATTATCAATCCACAGGAAGGGAGTCCTAGTGACAGATTGACATGGAATTTAAAGTTTGGTTAGCTCATTTCCGTAAAATCCAGCATTGTCTCTCTTCACTACCCAGAAGTTGATGTGGCCTTGGCGGGCCAGTCAAATATAGTACATATGAAATAATTGTAGGAAAGAAAGAAGTATGCTAGTCAAATGGGCCAAATTTATAATAAGAAAGCACCAAATAATAGGCGCGTGGAACAGTATTGAATCTTGAAAAAAGTAGAAGATCCAACAACCGTTGGAGAAACAAGAGAATATTTAATTTTATAAATAACTTGCTGGCTAAAACAAAAAAATTGTAGTAGTATCACTTTTGTTCATTATTGTTGAAAGAAACATTTACCTGTACAAATTCAACTGAACTTTTAACTTGTCCAGGCAAAGTTTCTTGCCCAGACCAAAACCCACTGCTTCGATCTCTGTAATCATCAGCAACTCGCTTCGGTGATTTATCATCTTCGGACTCTTCCTTGTGTGTTGAAAGATTAGTACGAGCCATGCGCAAAGAACTATTTCCAGAGTCATCAAAAGATGTCAACCTCCAATTATTGCCAGTAATATTACCTAATTGGCGAACAAGATGACGGTTTTCTGATGAGGTAAGAGGTGGAGGGAGTCTAGGGTTCAAGTTGACATTAGAACTGTAGTACGCGAAGTATGAAGGATCAGCACGGAGTTGCTCTTCAGAATCAAAGTTGCCAATAACACTACTTATACTAGCTAAGCTAGAATCTGAAGTTACGTTTCGGTGAAGCACAAGGTTTTCAATAGCAGCAAATGAGCCTTCCATGCTAGGTGGTGCACTTCCACTTCGATTAGGGGGAAAATTACTCCCATGCCCTTGAAATCTTTGACCCTTTAGGAGTAAGCCCAATTCCTCAATGGCCATATTGGCAGATGATTGTCCGAACGTAGATATCTCCTTGTGGGAGGGCCATTTGCCTCCTGCTTCTAGTATCCTAATGGGGCTTTCAGTTGCCATTCAATGAATTTACACTTTATAGTACCACTGCAAATATCACATGTTCTGTTGAAGATTAGCCGAGTCACCACTGCAACCCAAACTATCACTACTAGATGCAAATAGAATATAACCAAGATGCAAGAAAATTGAAAATACTCCCTCCATCCGGGAAAGATTTGTCACATTTGACTTTTGATGGTCAACACAAGTGAACTTTGATCAACTATTTAATGTCAATCCAACCATCTGAATAATATTCTAAAAATTGTTGTTGATATATCACTTGATGATTTATCAAGTGAGTACACTTACTTTTAGCTAAAAATAGAAACCCCATGGAAAAAGGCATTATCTTATACCAAAAGGTACTTAATTACAACCAAAAAAGGAAAACTACCCCAAAGTAGATAACCAAGGAAATTTTGGCGTGTTTTTACTGGAAATAATGAAATCAAGCTAGCGAAAGTATAATGAAAACGGCACCCCCCCCCAACAATTTCATTTAAAACTTGTCTCACGCGATCAGAATCGAGTGAAAACAGAGAAAAATTTTCCCTGCTCCACTTCAGAAAATCATATACAAGTAACAACAAATAGTCCATTGCCCGGGTTTCGCAGCGGTTCGGTTTTGAAAATAACATCAAAAACATACAGCTTTGACTTCAATTTCCAAAATATAGCACACACATGATAACATGATCCCTTATATTACTACTAATACAACACTTTCCCTCAGTTGACTTAAAATTATTCTTTACTCTGCAGCAACCTATACCAAACTAAAGTTTCAGAATCAGCAACCCTTTTCATTAATCACTCAATTAATCCAAAAAAATAATTTCTTTACCCTACATGAACACACCCATAAACCCAAAAAGATTCAAACTTGATTAAAACCCATAATTGAAACCCCTGTTTACAGAGCCCTAGCTAAATTTTTCACCAAAAAAATCAAGAAAAGACAGAGATTCTTACCTGATACTATCATCAACAACTGGATATTCAGTTCTTCAAAACCCTAGATTCCCCTTGATACAGCAAGAACAGAGAGAAGGGAGGGGAGAGAAAGAGAGAGAGAGAGAGAAAGGGTGTGAAAATGAAATTGGTGGGCCTTAGTCAAGACATAAAAGAAAGGGTTTGCCAATTTTGGGGGAAAAGGGGGAGGGAGCAAAATTGCTAAATCCAGACACTTTTTTTGCTAATAATACACCAACATGTCTAAGATTTTTGTCTCAAATGGTGGCAAGAAATGCAACAGTGTTGCCAGAAAAGGGGCACAACAGGACAACCCAAAAACTTGGCAGAAGATTTGCGTTTAAATATGGCAATCAATTTTGGAGTGTATAAAATTTAGTACTAGTCTTAAAAGTATCTTATCTATAGATGAAAGTTTCAGGATACTACCCTTGATTTTTTTAGTTATACATTTCACCCCCTTAATACTCTATCCGTCCCACTCAAATTAGGGTAAATTTCCTTTTTAGATATCTCATTCGAATTAGGACAAACAAAAAATAGAAGTGTTTAATTTAATGGAATTCACATTCACACTCACAATAATTTTATACTCATTATTCTCTACCCCACTTCTTTCTCCTATTTCACTTTTTATACTCACAACACAATGAAAGTTAGTTTAGAATGAAAGCTTAATAAAGTTTGTGTGCCTCCTAAATGAATTGTTCTTGTTCTCTATTTGGTTCTTGTGTTTTACAAGGTTGTTCAATAATAAAGTTTTTGTGGCTCTAAAAATGAGATCTTGGCATTCTTCTGGGAAATAGTCAAATGTAGTGTGGGAATTGTTGTTTTTAGCCTAATATTTTAATGTAAGTAAGTTATTTGTTACGTTTCCTTGAGTACCGATCATTTTATCTTTAAAATGGAGATAAATTTGCTTAAACGCAACTTACGGGTATGTGTCCAAGCGTCATGTGCAAGGTTTGACATTTTGTTTAAAAAGCTTCAAATACGTTCCTTGAAAAGTTTATTACGACATGAAAAAACAATCGGGCAATAAGATTGAGACTCTTAAAATTAAAACTATAATAACCCAAATGAAAACAAATTTAGTTTTGCGTCGAAGTGTTCTTTTGTTACTAAAAAAATGGGTGATAATATATGTAACGAAATTGGTCATTTTATCTCTAGTTATCATTCCTACCATGTTTGCTTAATTTGGACTAATGTTTGGGATTTGAATTAGGTTGAATACTCCATCTGTCTCATACTTACCATACCAAATGAGAGTACACGGGGATTAAGAAAATATGTTGGAAAAATATTATGAGTGGGTAGGAGAGAGAAAATAAGTTAGTGATAGTTGTTGTGAGTGGATAGGAAAGAGAAAAGTAAACATTTTATGTGATAAGTAGCAATAAGTATGGGACGCCCAAAATGAAAATAAGTAGCGGTTAGTATGGGACGGAAGGAATATATATGAATGAAGGGTGGTATAAGAAACTTTTGAATAAAACAGGGTGCGATGAGCCCATAGCCTTAATGAGTCATCTTAATTATAAAAAAAAAAAAAAGAAAAAAAAAGAATATCATTAAATTAATTTACATTTTGTTGGTGATTTTAGTGTCATCAACGATTTTATGTAATTGGATTTACTAGAGACCAATGCGATCTCATATTAGGCTCGGATATGAGTAAGGGAAAGTGTGGAGTACACACTCATTTTGAGTCAAATATGTTTTCGACCACGATAAAGAAGCAGGGGTCAAGGGGCTGCGCCTCAGTTAAACTTACGAAAAAAAACCCTAACAATTCTCTGAGTTTTAATCTGTTTTCTTTGCCTAGAGTCAGATTGTTTGATTGTCTTATCCCATATAAAGATTTCGTGTAACCCAGGCATTAAGGGGCGAAATACTTTATTCGGAAAGTGATTTAATCACAATTCGATCAATTATCCAGGATTATCAATTACCCTAACCAAAATTCTCTAACACATTTAACGTGTCCATTGAAAACTAGTACTACTAATATTTCCTTATTTCATCGAATTATTGGATGTAAATGTCACTGAAATTGGAAACTTAAATTGTAGGTGCAATTAGGTAAACGGTGATCTCAGCATTGACAATCAAGATGGCAAGGCAAGTCACTGAAAATTAAAACAATTGAATTTTTATGAGAATTACTTTCAATTCCAGTTTCACGACTTACACATTTTATTTACGAAAAAAAAAAAAAAAAAAAAAAAACAGAACTTAAGTGATACTGATACTTTCTCTCCCAAAAATATAGTTTTTTTTTTTTTTTAGTAATCAATCCAATTAAATTTCTACAGTGATCAACTCAGTTAAACTTTGACCAATTTTATACGAAAAATATACTTATCCTCTTGATTATTTTTTAAAAAACTTATTTATAATACTTCCTCCATCCCGGTTTAAAGTTCTTAGTTTGACTTTACAAGCTTATTAAAGAATCAAGGCAAACTTTATACAAAAAATACTTTTTTGAAAAAAACACTTACTTATAATATTATTTGCTGTGCATCAATAAAAAGAATACGAGAATAATCAATAAACATCAAATTATGGTCAAACTTTAAATAAATTGACCACTAAAAATAAATTGAGTTTTTTTTTTTTTTGGACCCAAGTACTACAACTTGGCCTTTAAAACCAATTTAGTTCAGGTTACCTCAAGAAAACTATTCCTGAATACTTGGAATTTGGAAAAAGACCAAAAGAGGTAGTACTACAAATGAGTGTTACCCAAGTTATAACACCATACAAAACATGATACTATTGCACATGAACAAAACGCATTCAATAAAACTACTGGCCGGAAAGCATAATTCCGGCCACCGGAAAAGATGTCAAACCCAAATTGAGAAGCCCTAACACATGGAGGAATGCTTATCGGTTTCTCTTGGACGGTCAGACAGATAATATCATGGAAGAATCTTACGTCGTCGACGGGGAGTCTCTCTCTTAACAAACATCTTCTCAAGCTCGTTCAGAGGACGTGTGGACCCGTCAGGCAAACTTACAAATTTCCATCCACCTGCATTCCCTCGTTTTCCGCGTTTCCCCATTTTCTCAACTGTGATATTCCATCCGTCTGATGGACGCCTCCTGCTGTATTTGTGGCATTTCACTTGTCCCGCCATCTGTATGATTAAAATAAACCAGAAAAAATGATAATGTTGCATAAAACATGACTTTTGTCGATATTAATGGGCTTATGTATATTACTCCTACGTCCTAAATGAATGTCTAAATTTCATTTAAAGGGACATTTTGAAAATCTCTACTTTTTATATAATTTAGTGGCAAAGATTTATATATAATATTAGTTTTGCAAGTATAAAGACAACAGTGAATTTTTTTTGGTAAAAAACATTTAGGGACAAAGTTAATTTCAAAAATTCATTTTGGGTCAAAAATTTCTTGTAAAAGAACATTCATCTAAAGACAGGGGGAGTAGAAAATGGAAAACCTGGCGAACTCCCACTATGCGTGGGGTCCAGGGAAGTGCCGGACCACATAGGCTTAATTAAATGCAGCATGCTACTAGATAATCCCTCCGTCCCGAAATGATAGTCCCATTTACCCTTTTTATTTGTCCCGGAAAGTTAGTCCCATTTTCAAAATTAAGGGTTTAAAATCAATAAATTTCCAAAACTTATAATGTAACCTTAACATGTTTGCAAAATCAAACAGGACTAACATCATGGGACGGAGAGAGTATTAAACAAGCACAAGTTTGAGAGCGTTCAAGATAGGCTCTTTACTTTCTAACAGCACTTTAGAGCTAGTCTGGTGGACATATGCTAATTATCCGCACAACTAAAGAAAGAAGGCATAGTTGACATTAAGAACATCGACTGTGTTTTGATATTAGTACCTGCATAAAATAAAGTTTAATCTCATCGACCATATTTTTTTATTTCTCTTTATCTTCTTGTGGCTAAAAAAGTCTGTACCTTCATTTTGTTGAAGTTCATCCTCTGGACGAAGTCCTGATACAGCCATTCGTCTTCCTTCATTGATATTTCATAATGCACCTCATCAGGGTCCCTGGTAGTGCCATCCCAACCCTCGGGCATGACCTTGAATTCTGGCTTGTATGGGAGAGTTGCAACATGAAACTCCCTGTCATGGGAAGTAAAGAATCTGCACGCCAACATGATAAGAAACCATGAACATATTCTGCAGTTCTGATCAGAAAACGAAGAGTGAACATATTACTCTTCAAAAGGAAGTGCTTTTTTAAAGCTTTTACTATATGTAGAGCAGCATAGTCAGTTTTATCAGATTATGTGACATAAAAGTCATACTTTTAGCCATACATGAATGACAAAAAAAAAAAAAAAAAAAAAAAAAAAAGATTCATGAGCCAATTCAGGAATTAGGATATGCACACGCACACAGAACAATGGCGTCATATTACATGGAACATCATAGGACTTGCAGCACACTTCTATATAGATGCTAAGGCAAACATATAGCTTTGTGCATGTAGATGTTAATGCACATAGAGATGTGGATGAATTATGCAGTAATAACTCTTATCCCTATGATGCGAGTCCATGTTTATGGAAGAGTCAATTTGCTATTTAATTATGGCTGATTCATTGGTCCATCCATCACTATGATCCATAGGGGCGTGTACTGTAGATGTTTCAACTGTTATGCCACTTCACATCTTGTAAATTTTACTCCTTTCTTCAACTTTCATTGAAAATTTTAAAACAAAAGGGAAAATTAATTGAAAGAAAAGAGAGAGTGGATGAAGTGATGGATCCAACTGAAGTGGAAGTACCTTCAATATGAGGTTGGGGGGGGGGGGGAGAAAATGGGACAGATTTAAAATTGATACAAGTAAATACACATATACAAAAGTATTGTATACCTACGAGCGGATTGAGACGTTATATCCGCCGGGGGGGGGGGGGGTGGAGGATTCTTTCACCGTTCGAACTCAATCAAATGAGTCAAAAAACAGAATATGATTGCATAAACTATTCCACATAACATATGAGGTAATTGACGATATGCATATAATAAACACTCACAAAGCACAAGCATATGCAATTGTTTAATATACATGTAGCAGCTGGCTACATGACATATGAGGTAATTGACTAAATGCATATAATAAACACTCACAATTCACAAACATATGCTTTTACTTTATATATATGTAGCAGCTGGCTACATGACAAGGAGTAACGCTTCCCTTCCCAACCCCTCATAGCCCAGATGAGACTTAAACTCACAATGAACCTGACGAGACCAAAGCATGCAATCACATGCCAGTTGGATGAATCCTTTAGTAAGATGAAATTCCTTGATCGTGAACCCAATAAAACTTGTGCCACAATAGCACTCAAGATTCATGGTGCGATAGCAATATTGTAAATGTCAAACTAAAGATGTCTGTCATTTCTACTGCTACACATTCAAGAAATAAGATACATTAAATAAACTTCTTTCATAATTCTAGAAACAGCCACTAGTTAATAAAATACTGTCAACCAGAAAAGAAATACTTCACTCATTTTTGAAAGACAGGTAGTTGATGGAATCACAAATTTCTTATTTCTGAAGGTTTGATCCATGGTAGGAGCATAGCTACCTGGAACTCCAAACCCCCCTCGTCCCACTTCCCGGGAACGCGAGTCCCGGATCGCGGGTCACTTTCGTCCCAGTTCACAAGGGAACTCGATCCAAAGCACTCAAACCATCGTACTGGAAAATAAAAGGTTAGTAACGTAGAAACTGACCTTGGCTTGCTTTTCACGATGGAGAGGGAGATCAACAGCTTTCGCCACTGGGAAGAGGTTGAAAACCTACAGTTGCCGTGGGACATATAAATCTTGTCTACCTCTACAATCTTTTAAGGTTATGAGCCTTTACATCTACATTCTTTTATCTCCTTAACAATATACTCTTTCCGTCCTAGCACAAGTGAGACTAATTTCCTTTACAGTCCGTCCCACAACAAGTGAGACTACCCAAAATGGCTAAGCTTTAATAATTTTTTAATTAATGGGACTCACTTGTCATACTCACAACAACAATCAACTTACTATTCTTCCCACTCATTCTCTCTCCTACTTTACTTTTAATACTCACAATCCCTCCTCCACTATTAATATAAAACTGTTTTTTCTTAATCTCTGAACCCAACAAGTTAGTCTCACTTGTGGTGGGGCGGAGGGAGTATATTCATATGTGTGTGTGTGCGTGTTTGTATATTCAACTTAGTGATGCGCTTCCAATAAAAAGCGGACCATGTTTCCAACTGAACCTACCCTCAGCGTACCCAAAATTTACCAAGTCACGTTCCTCGTGTACGCATCCTTCGCCCTGAAACGTCCCACGTTCCTAGTAACTATGGGGAGGAGTAAGAAAGGTAATACTCCTCCAAAATGACACATATCCAGAACCTCTTCTTCCCAACGATAAACATACAGTAAGGCTACACACTTTATATAAAGCCACCATCACCATCCTTACCAGGGACATACAAGTCCCAACATCACTCATTACTAATTCCTAAGGAAGTTATCATCAAGCTTTCTCTATGATTGTAATCTATCAGCCCCTTTTGAGTCTTATTGTTCCGGGATACACATCAGATATAAACGATGGCCGTGCTAAAAGCCTCAGACTATTGATATAAGAATATTATTTTAGCTACTACATAGTCCAAACTCGTTATAAGATCATACTCAGTCCATTCTTTTGGATTCTAACCTGTTTTTGGGAATAAGCAGAAGGGTGAGCCCTACTCAGAATAATAATAGTAGTAATGTGTGTGTGTGTGTGTGTTTATGCGAACACAAAAAATCCCCTAACTTGATGTAAGGTGCATAAGCAAGTATATAAGGAAAAACAAAAGGTCTTTATCTAATCCAGAACTTATCCTATCTGCAACTGCAGCATCATTACCAATATAGACAGCTGTCTGTGCCTTCTTATCATAGATTTTAGAACTTTAACTGATATCCGTTAGCAGTCTTCAAGAAGAGAGACGTAATGTAGAGGAGGCCTACATAAGTACATAATAGCAACTACGAATTAAAACTGACAAGGTGGTGACTGACATATAGAGGGAAGTATAGGACTACAGTAAACACACATAAACAAATGGACTAAAAAACCAAGATGGAATATACTTCAACCAAAACATATAAGTGATATGTGAATCCAATGACTTACTCAGGAAAATTGTCGAGCAAGAGCTCCACAGAGTCATCGAGAGGGTGTCCAAGCTTTTTCTCTTCTTCCTCCTCAAGCTCCTTCAGCCACAGAATCGCATGCACCCTCTGCCTCATGATTCTATAATCTTTCGCCAACTTCTCCACAGTATAAATTTCTGGGTTCTGTTTGTGAAGCTTGTACATCTCTGCCTTCTCAGAGTCCTTTAGATATGATCCTCTTGCCCCGGGCTCCTGTACCTGCTTTAACAGGATGCTCGTTTCCTCCATCCTGTCACCCCATCCATCCACAAAAGCCTTGCTCTTGCGGTTTTCCTCATCTGCCAATTGCTTTAGTTTGTCCATTTCTAGGTCAGTCCATTTTGCATTAGTATACTGAGATTGCCCTGTCCCTCCCCCTGCTTCACCTGCATTAATCTGGCGACCCACTGCCTCCCCATCAAAATGCTCCTTGGTAAGCCCCGTGGACCACGACGATGCAGCTTCCCACTCTGTATCATTAAAGCTACCACTACCATTCTCATTCCCTCCTACATCGCCCCAACCACCTTCTTCAATTCCACTGCTACCTGACTTGGTCGACAGAAGTCGGTTGCTCGTAAGAACCTTCAGTGCTGATGAGCTTGTGATACTTCTTAGTGGGTTAGTACTTGAGTTAGCAAATAGTTGGGATATAGCACGAGCAAGTGGCTGCATCTTAAGAACCACTCACTTTTAAGTATACCTGATGAAGCAATCAATAAAAATAAGATCACTAGCCATATGATTCAATAAAATTATAAGACATAAAAAGTAACAGTCACTATTGAAATAAATATGAAAAATCAAGTACTCAATTTAATTAGTTTAAATATGCCCAGTCTAAACAAATTGAAGTATTCCTGAAAGAAAGATGGATGTGCCCTTTCTAATCTGACTCAATCTTTCTAAGGAGAGAATAGTTACAACTTGAGGCATTTCCACAAACATCTGTGGCCAGTATGCAGCTGCTCAACACGAGATAGAACGGATAAAAGCTGCAGGATTTCTCCACCATAAAAATTTCAAAATGATAAATTGAGGTTGAGGCATTTCTTCGAACAGCTACTGGGCAGTCGATTTCAAGTTGTATGTAACTAATTAAAAGGGTTTGAAATGCATATTCCACCTTCCTAAATTTCAATGATCGATTATAAAAACCCAAGAACGAGGATTGACAGTAACAAAACATGAAATACTGTGTGTTTGTCTGTGCGTGAAATTGGAGATAGTGAGAAACCTGCCAGCGGGTGGAATGAAGACGAATGCTGCTAAACTTCGACCGGCTGTCTACGCAGTGAGAGAGTGGTGTGGCGGTGGCGGCGGCGACACCACCGATCACGTCGACGGAGGTCGTAAAAAAGAGGCGAGAATACAGTGTCCCTGAACGGTGACGGAGTTCCTCCTGATTGGGGGACGGTTTTGGGAGGGTTCTGCCTAAAATAACTCGGCCGGTTCTCGGATTATTTTATGGCCAGAATGAAAAATGGTCCCTTATCTTATTGAATTTGTTCAATTTACCCCTCATACTATTTTACTTTCCCTCCGTGACCATAGCGTTTGATTTCTATGTTAATAAACACGTTCTTCACTTTCTAACTTTCGATTAATTTGCATTCGACCCTAAAACTTCTACGTACATTGAATTTCAATCATTCTTCACTTTCTAACAATTTGCATTCGACCCTAAAAACTTCTACTTGCATTAGATTTTTATTAGTCAAATTTGACTCTAGTTGTGATTTGATTTTAATCCCATTGAATTTTGTCCAATCAAGCTTTGTTACCGGTGCACCTGTCGAGTTCAGCTTACTCATTGTGTTGGCGAGTCTAAAAAAGTTTCTTAACTTTAGTTAGGACCGTCGACATTTTTAACCCTCGTACTTTAGTTATGCTTCGCTTTTAACCCCTTTTGTATTTTTAGCAGCTTTAACCTTTTTACTTTTTATACGCACTCATTTTCTCTAAAAGTGATGAAATATAAGCCACTTTTTTAGCATTTTTAACCCTCGTACTTTGGTGGTTTTGGGAAAAATAAGTGTGTATCTAAAGTACAAGGGTTAAAACTGCTAAAAAAAATACAAGAGAGGTTAAAACCGAAGCTTAACTAAAATACGAGGGTTAAAAATGTCGATTTACCATTTAGTTATTGCTTGACATTCTTATTACTTAATGAACTAGTACACAAATTGTTTAGCTAGTTATCAACTTGTACACATACTTCTATAAACATAGTGTGTGATTTTTGTATTTATATTTTTTTTTGGTTGAGAAAATGATACAAGAATCAAGCGCGATAGAGTGTGTATGATAGGCTAAATCGCACACCTACAAATTAAACCTGGACTAGGTTCTAAAAATATAGCTAGGGCAAGTCCAGAATCGATCCACGAAGAACGGTTATTTGTTTACGAACAGTCACTTAACCAGATTGGGGGAAAAGATTAATTATTAAAACCTAAAAACAAAAATAAACTAAATTAAATTAAGCTAAAACAATAATTAGAAATACTTCAGATTTGACATCGTCCCCACCTAATTATTCAATTATCATCGATACATCAATTCATTTTTTACCCTATTCACTTGATCCGAGATTTATTTCAATCTCTGTTTCTTCTTTCAGAATAGTTACTAGCAGTGGCACACTCACTAGAAACCCTAATCAATAATTAAATCTAACTGGCACAGTCTAGATCCAAAAATTAATTGCATGAATGAATTAAGAAACATAAATCAAGAACACTTTCTATTCATTAAAATAGATAATTGTTTAATTTTACCCTAATCACAATTTATCATGGCACATGCATAAATCATGAAATTGCAACGGTGAAAACCCTAATCTGACACAGAACAGAGAATTCTAGCAAAGATCCAATCACAAAGATAAATAAATTGATCATGTTTATAAACCCTAGCAACGGATCTAGAATTAAGAACAAGTAAAATTATGAATAGAAATCAAATTGTGAAAGAAAAATACCTCAAATTGACAAAAGATGGTTCAAGATTCAAACCCAAAGTTTGAGTTTTAGTTCCTCATATGGAGCTTTGAAATCTCCATGAAAAGGAAATAAAACCCTAGATCTAAAATTATATTCTCTAGAATGAAAAAATAATAAAAGAAACCTATTTTAAATACCTAGGGATAAGTTCTAAAAAGAAATAAAATAAAATAATGAGAACTAATAAAAAGGAAAAGAAACAAAAAAAATCTGCTAAGAATCCATATGATGCCAGTTCACGCGCCTTGAGACCGTCATCGGAACGAGTGGCCTTGAAATCGCGACTCGGACTTGCATCGTGTTCCCGAGTCGGATTTTGCCATGCATACGTACTGAATACTGATGCTTTCTCTTGCTGCTTGAGTCTTCAACTTGAACATGGGCCACAACCCACAATTTTATCAAGTAGCTTTCTTACTTTCAATTCCAAAAATTTATTCACCAATCACTTCCTAGTTGACTGTGACCTTGGACATTTTTGAGACATGAATCTTAACCTCATAAAATATTACATCCGGGTAAAAATATAAAAGACTAAAATACCCCGAATTACAATAAAACCCCGTAATACATATCTGCCCAAAATTACATATAAACTAAACTAAATACATCAAAAATCATCATTTAATCATATAGAACTTAAGAAAATAATAGTATAAAATCCATCCCATCAGTGTATATGAATTGTTTTCGTCATCATGAACAACAACGAAGCCAACATCTTACTACAAGGGGTCAAGATTACTAGGCGAAGTGTGATGCCGCGTAGAGGCGGAAGGCCCATAGATATAGACGTGCACGATGCGGATACGGACCTGAAACAGATTAATCTTGTTATAGTTACTGTAATAGTAAGTAAATTTGAACTTAATAACAGTGAAAAATGTAGGCATTTTTTTCTGAAATCATCAAACTATGATCTCGATGGAAAAAAAAAAAAAGTAGATGTTATTTTGTTTATATTAAACTCATTAATGGTTGAGAAAATGTCCATGAAGCCCAAGTTTGTTAAGTTTCTATTCAAACCCCTAATGAAATACCAAGACACTTTGGTGCTTTGTTAACACATGATCTGGTTACTTTTAGTTTCTTTCTAACACACATGATATGGTTACAAAAGAAAAAAAGGAGGATGAATATTGCAATTTGCAACCAAAATGCTTACAAGTCCTAATGTTAAAAGGAAAATAAAGGTAAGAAAATGGGTCATAACTAATAAGATTGTTACGTTATTACTCTTTCTGTCCATATATGAGTGTCCATTTTTTGAAAATTTTTGTCCCAAAATGAATGTCATTTTTTATTATAACTTTGTCCCTAAATATTTTTTTTTCGATTTTTTTTTCATCGGTATCTCTATACTTGCAAAAACTAATTGTTTGTAAAGAGGGTTACAAGATTTTATATGAATTTTGCCACCAAATTGTACAAAAATTTATGTTTATTAAAATAAAATTCGGACATTCATTTAGGGACAAATGTAGTATTAAAAAACTCATCATTTTGATATATAAAGGTGCTAAAGTGGCATACTTTTATATTCAAGGGGGGGGGTGGGGTGGTGGGTTGAATAACCCAATTGGGTTGACTACAAACTAGCTATAGCAATCTTTCCCAATACGAAACGACCGCCGTAGAGCCCTTAAAATTCGGCGGCGGCGACCCCTCCGAATAAACCCCCATTCAGTTACAGTTGCCGGAAAGCATGGATGAAGTGAACCGGAGGGAGAAATTAACACTCGTGGTTAGAAAACCTTGTTTTGGTCTCCCAACAGCTTGCCCTGCTTGCTTGCCCGTTTACTGTTATCTCAAATTCGCTAAAATCCCTTTCGACGTGGATTACAATCTCACTTTTCCCGATTCAGGTACTTTAATCTATGTGTGTGAGTGTCAATTCATTATTCTCGGCGGTCAAAAATTGATTTCTGATGTTTTTAGCCTAACTGCAATGAAATTGTTGGTGGTTTTGATTTCAATTGGTCTGGTACTGATTTTATTGTTGATCACAATGTCTATTATGAACGATTATTATGATTTTGGTTTCATCAGTGTTAGTTGCTTTATATCCTTCCCCAAATGAATGTTAAAAAATAATAATTCAAATTTGCTCTTGATCAAGAGCAAATTTGAAAAAGATCTGGGAATTCATTTTGGGACAGAGGGAGTAGTATTTGTTGTTATGGGAATTAATAGAATTGCCTTGGGACTGTTCTTTTTTGCTCGGTGTGCTATTCATGCGTGGAGTCATTTTCTACTGATAATTTTTTAGTTTAAATTCATCAAGATTGACTTGTTTTTTTAACTCAAGGAGAATGATGAGTATAGGTCTTGGTGGAGTATAAGCAAGCAAATAGGAGATGACTGGGATTCTACTCTCAGACTAACCTTTCTTGGTTGTATTCTCTTAGGTTGGCAATCTATAAAGAGTTTTACGTGTCTCTCTATGTTTTTACATGTAATTCAAGAATAGAGTTTGTAAGTAGGAAGTTTTCATTAGGGTAAATACATAATCGTTTAGCCAAGAAAATTTGATTGTTTTTGCATTTCTTGTGGCATGGTTGTTGGATTCAACTTGTCAGTATCAATTCGCTTACTCCTTATTTCATTTTTTGTTAAAGTCCAGATCAAATTCCTTATATTGAGTCTGGTACTTACGTGGCCTACAACAACGATAAGGGCGGTGTCATTGAGAGTCTAAAGGTAGATGGCATTGTTGATTTGGACTCTGAAGTTAGTTCAAAACCAGAATGGATATCATTGAAGGCAATGCTAAATTCATGTCTTGAAGATGCAATCATGTACGAACTCTGGCTGTTGTCGGATGGAAGTCCAGCAAAAAAGATTTACTATTCTGATCTTGCCTTCCCAATAGGAAAGATTTTGCATTCCCTGCAAAAACGTACTGCAGCACAAAGGTTTGGGATAACCAAAGACAATGCAGAGCAAATAGAAACGGAGGTAACTTTTTCTTCAGGGTTAGCAGCTTGTTCTAGACTCTAGAGTGTTGCATTTATTTACCTGATAACAAGTTGATGGGTGTATCAGAAATTCCTTTGCTGACTTGAGCATATAGAAAACAATCAGAATGGTGGACACACAGAGTGGAAAAGAATGGATGGGAAGGAAGAGAATTTGTATATGTCTGTTCTGCCTTTTTGTTTCTTGCCTATGCGCATGCTTTTTAAATACATTCTTCTTTCTTTTTTTTTGGACAGATATACAAGAATGCCTCAAGTGCTTATGAAGCTTTATCAACTTGGTTAGGTGAAGAATCATTTTTCTTTGAGAACAGGCAAGTCATCCAGATAAGCTGCAATCGAGTCTGATACAGTATTCAAAATCTTAAGCTCTTTCCCATTAACTAATGGTCAATTTGCTTTTGTTAACGTGTCTGCCTTATGTAATACAGGCCAACGAGCTTGGATGCAGTTTTCCTTGGGCAGGCACTTTTAATTCTCCACGCCCTACCTGTGAGTACCTTTCTGCAATATATATTTGTTGTTGACTTGGTGAAGCTGATTATTATCGTCCTTTGGTTTATCAAGGATATTTGATTGGTGTATATCTTACAGTATGAAACATTAGCAACGGTTCTTGCAGTTTTACAGTACTTTGAACTGTTTTTTGATCTTAAAAGGGATGCAATTGGAATGACAGATCAAGGAATTCAAGTAAATTAGGCAAACATATGGCCCTCAAGGCTCAGTGCTGCAATGCATAAGTCTTCATTGTATCTTGCTGTTGAAGCCTATCTTAGCACCTTATTAGAAAACCAATCACTCTCACAGGAAATTTACCCATTGATCAGCTTTAGTACCAAACAATTCGTCCTATAAATTTTGTATGGCTCAGAGAAGTTTATGTTTGGAAAATAGACAGTGATACATGAATCGAACCTTGAGCAGTGATAAATGTTAAAGATGTAGGCACCAAAGGATGAGGAAGTGATCTATCAAGTGTTTCATCCACTTGGTCAGTCACTCATTTACGTGAAGCTTCATAATCTGGACCCAGATACCAAGCATACGGTCAGCCGACTCTAACTCTTCAGTTCTTCCAATTCTCCTCCACATTCGTGTAAATAAAAGGCTATATTCATTTTATTAAACCCATAGCTGTCAGTTATAATAACAGGTTTGAGTTAGGATACTAATATGAAGTTATTCTATAAACCACTCTTAAGGGAAATCCCGTGTTTCTTATTATACTACTTGAAAAGTTGTCTCTTGTGATGTGTATGGAGAAGTATAGTCTTAGAATATGGATAAAATAACCATCATGAGTTCTTGAAAGCAGGTTGAAATTAGGGAAACCAGGATTTTTGATTTGCTGACGAAAAATAAGATGCCAACGTTGAAAGCTACTTCGCATATTAGCAAGAATCCAAGGCAGTGATGTACTCCCTCCGTCCCAAATTGAATGTCCATTTTTGAGTTTTAGGGAAATTTAAGGAAGTTGACATTTAGACAATTTTTGTAGCATACTCCCTCCGTCTTTTTAGTTTGTTCACACTTTGACTAAGACCTGGCCACGCGGGTTTTAAGAAAAAATGTTTAATATTAGTAGTTGAGTGGTTGTTGTGAGTATGCAAGTGGGTTCTGTTGAATAAACAATAATATAAACTTTCCTTTTTTTGAGGTGTGAACAATTAAATGAGACACCCAAAATACCAAAAAGTGAACAGACTAAAAAGACAGAGGGAGTATATACTTATATACCCTTATGATCTTACCATATAACATTATCAGTACAAGAGTAAACTAAAACATTATGATCATTACCAAGGAGCTTTATGTAACTTCTTTTTTTGGTTTTTTTTTTTTTGGTTTTTTTGTTGCCAAAATGGACATTCATTTTGGGACGGTGGGAGTAGAAACTTTTGAATATGATATGCAGCAAACATTGAAATATTAGGATTTCTGGATATGTTTGCTAGTGTCCTAGAACCACTGATGTACAACTTGGATCTTATTCCAATACTGTTGCTTGTGAATTCTTAAATACAATCTACCTTAAGCCTTAAATAATGCTAAGCTCATTTTCAAGTATAGTTATGATTGTAGATTTATATTATAAGACCATGTGACTTGTTTCAAAGCATCCCGCGTTCACCATATTATGTAGGCATTCCAACTTCTTAAAGGGCTGATAAAATTAGCATGTCTTGAAATGTGGTAAATGGCGCTTCCAGGAAACTTCAGTGCTGCGTAGCAAGCTCTTGGATCATAGTAATCTTGTAAAGTATGCTGCAAATCATAGAAGAGAATTTATAGACACTGGATTGTCATCATCAGTCCCGCCATATCGGTCAGATCCATCATCGTCTACGCCCAGAGAAAGTGCTTCCGACTGGAGTAAGTCATTTATACCTCTTGTACAATTATTCCCTCTGCCCCGAAAAGATAATCGTATTTGACAAGTCAAACTTCTTAAGACAATAATTTTGCATCTTTTTATTCCTAAAAATGCATACCGTCGTATACTTTTTGAATGACTGGTAAGATAAGTAATGTATTTTTAAAAAGAAAGAAAAAACAATCATAGAGATTGTGGCTTAAATGTTAGAAATGCAATTGTTTTGAGGGAACAAACCATTATGGAAAGCAGGACACCCTTTTTAGGTTATGAATGAACTTCTTTTGATGGTACTGGTGTTTTTAGCTGCACTTGGACTATAATTTTTCCATGATATTATTGGTATGATAGTGCCAAGGAACAGTAAAGATCACGGAATTAGATGGTTCACCATTCCGCGAAACTACTTGCTTTTCTGAGAGTAAACAATGCTACTAACTCCGCCCCCTGAAAATGTTTACTTTTTGTACAAGTAAATGATGAAGTTGCATAAATATTCTTGTTATCCACTTTCTGAACATCTCGTTTTGCAACTATAAAGTGACTAGTGAAAAAAATGGCAAAAGAACATTCAGGGACAGTTTCTTACAAAGAAGACATTCCTTTTGGACGAAGTTTTCTTGAAAATGGACATTCATTTTGGGATGGAGGGAGTAGCTTTATGGCAGTGCCATCAACCAGTTTATTGTCTATAACAATTTCAAGCCTTTTATCTGTCGCCAGAATTGAATTAATGTCACTGAAAGGAAAATGACTTCCATGCGGTGAAGTTCAGAACTTGACAATACTTAGAAAATTAGTTGGATATCCCGAATATTTCCTGGTTATGTTGGGAACCTTTGAGTTCTAGGCCCTTGCAGTATGATACTCCCTCCGTCCCAAAATGATAGTCCCGTTTGACTTTTCAAACTTTTTAAGTACATTATAATAAGTTTTGGAAATTCAGTGGGTTTGAAAGCCTTCATTTTGGAATTTGGACCAACTTTTGGGACAAACAAAAAAGGGAAATGGGACTATCATTTTGTGACGGAGGGAGTATTTTATTAGGTTATCACTATTATATTACTCGCTTGGTCTAGAAATATATGTTCCCTTTTTTGTTTTTAGTACATAGAGCTTTTATGGGTTATCATTCGAACTTTCCACTTGACTGTTCTCTCCGCCCCCTCCCCCACCCTTTTTACCATTCATGATCGTATTACTAAACTGGTCTTACATATGTAGGTTCAAAACCTAAGAGCAAACCTAAGTGGGAAAGGACAGAGCAAGAGAAAACTTTGAAAAGAAGGGCCAAATATTTCTTGGTAACTCAGCTAGTTGCAGTATTAGTTTTCCTCTCCCTTTTTAGTGAATCTGATGATGCTGAAGTGGAGGTTGACGATGAATGAAATGTTTAAACAAGAGCTCCTCATTTAATCGAGTTCCCGCACCCCCAACCTTGTGGGCCCGGGTGCAGAAAGCGGCTACCTTCATTCGAGTAATTGCAGTTTTGGTTCCTTTATTCTTCTTCTCTTTGTGGAAATTTTGGAGTTATTTTTGAAATTGGAAGTTTTAGTTTGTTGTTTTTGACACTCCCTCTACATTGCTTTGTACCTACCTGATTCTCAATTTTTTGATGTTGTAGTGCAGACTATTTTTTGTCAGTTTCAAGAGAGTTTATTTTCATGTATCATCAATAATACACTGGTACAGTTGCAATTTGGCCAAAATCTGTTTTTTTTTTTTTTTTTTTTTTTTTTTAAATTTTTAACGAGTGTTAGTTTCTTTATAACGTTTTTCGTCAATAAATATAACGTCGTTAATTTTTTTGGTGGAATGAAAGTCATATTTAAAGTAAAACATGTTTGAAAATGAAAAATGGAGTCAAAATTTTATTTTCCTGATCAGGGACCATACTGACCTATTCTAAAAAATGCTGTAATATGTTTCTGTTTAGTTACAGAGAAGGAAAATGGACGAAGTTGGAAAAATATAAATACTCCCTCCTTCCCACTCGAATTAGGATTTTTGGGTTGAACACGAGGATTAAGGAAAAAGTGGTAGTGGGGTAGAGAATAATGAGTGGAAATTTGATGTGAGTGTGAATGTGGGTCCCATTAAATAAAACACTTCCATTTTTAGGTTGTCCTAATTCGAATGAGACATCCAAAATAGAAATTTATCCTAATTTGAGTGGGACGGAGGGAGTATAAACTAAATCCAGTTAGTTAAACTGCCTTCTCAGCTAGAAAAACAACATTAGAGAATATCCATCCTTTCCAAAACCTACTTCTATGTTGACAAACTACCCCCCCCCCCCAGCCCCCCACCTACCCCCCCCCCCCCACCCCCCCCCCCCCCCCCCCCCCCCCCCCCCCCCCCCCCCCCCTACTTATAGTTGTCTTCCAAAACAACCAAACAAAAAAAAAAAAAACTAATTAAAAAGACTACCCTGAGGTGGCTAATTTCTGTGTACCTAACAATAATAAAAAAAAACAAACTTCTAAATTTACATTTTTGCCCCTTACCAACATACTTGAAATTACTTTTCAGTCCCTCCGGGCATTGGCCTCCCATTGTTTGACTAAATCTGCATACCCTTCTGTTGACCCTATTGCAAACTCTGTCAGTGAGCTAACAGCAACTGACATTCCAGCACACAACACTCTAATGGCAACCTCAGCCATTTTCTCAGCTGTCACCACCACCTCCTCCTCCTCCTCCACGTTTCCGACACACCATCTCCGAGCTCCGGCCAGATTCTATCGACAATCCAGGCAAATATCTCTTTGACCCAATCGGTGTCCGTCCCGGACCGTCTCTAAGCTGCTGCTGTGTGTAAAGAGAACCCATACCTGCTGCAAAGAAATCTAGTCCATCAAGAACCGAGACCTCACTGATGGTATCGAGGAATCTTGACCATTGGATGCATATGCTGAATATCGGTGGGGCCCCAATCGATCGGCGTGGGGAGAAAGGTGATTTTGAGGAGTTGGGATCGGATCGAACGCATCGTAAGAGCCAACCTGTTAATGCATGGAGATAGGATCGCTGAGAAGTGATCCATGATTCGAAACAAGCTCTCCAATTTCGAAGCTCTATTTCAAGGTTGGCAGCTGAACGAGCTAATCTGTGTGGCTCGGAAGGTGACATTGTTGTGTATTTCTTTGTCCCTGATAATTTAGAAGGGGTGCCAGCAAGTAATATCTTTGCTTCATCTAGGGTCCGTTTCTGAGTTTGATGACATTCCGCCATTATTTTCCACATCTTAGCTAACCTGTTCATTCACCATCATCAAATAATAAACAAAAAAAATATATAAAACGGTGGTTTTTTTTAGTTTTGGTGTTTGATATGTGAAGTTCTTGTAAATGACTAGTCTTTAACGTACCCTTGAACCAACTCTAAAAGCTGAGGCTGCAATTCTTCGTCCCTTAAAGTCTCGATCCTCATTGATACAGCTTCAACTGAGTGTATTGAAACCTTTATTTGGGTATGTAAATCTCTTATGGCTGCCCTCGTTTTGTCTACTGAGGAAGGGTCATCTCCTCTCACGTCTTTGTTCCTGAGTTGTGAACATTTCTTCTCATATGCAATCCGAATACGTTCCCCTGCCTGATTTATTAGAAAACAAAAACAAGCGTTACTATTTTTGAAAGAATGCTCTTTTGGATGGAACATTCCAGAAACAGAAGTACCCCATCCGTCCCAAAATGAATGCCAAAAAATAGTATTCAAATTTGGTCTTGATCATTATGAGCAAATTTGAAAACTTTTTGAACGTTCATTTGGGACGGAGGGAGTACTACAACTTTCTGAGTGAAACAGTGGCATAATAATCAATGTGAATTATTAAGGCTAAATATATAGTCAAGTGGCATAAAGATGTTTGTTCTTTTTAGAACTTTACAAGTATGAACTATCCTCCAGAATAAGTTCACTGAACTAACCCAAAGCATCATCTCTTCTTCCCTTTTTTTTATCAAAAAATGTCTTAATGTTACTTACCTGGTAAGTTATATGAAGATTTAATGTAAAAGATGGTTGCTTAAGCTCTTTATTTAGAAATAAAAATAAAAATAAAAATAAAAATAAAAATGCATTGCAGATGCATACCCTGACTTCTTGATATAGTTTTTTCTCCCAAGCATATAATTTATCCAAAGTCGATTGGTGGCTGCCGGAAAACATGCACGCCTCATCAGATAAATCACTACTGCTTTCATAACCTTCTTCCCTTTGAATACTCGAAGAACTGATCAAGAATCTCGATGATGTTGACCGAGAAGATGATCCTGACCTCAACAAAGCAACCGGATTCAACAGCTTCATGGCTGCAAAAAGAATACGAATTGTAAATGGCAAACAAAAAAATAAAATTAGAAAACTGAAAAATATTTGTCTTTTAAATATTAAGGTTGTTGTTCAACCTGAAAGCTCATTTGATGTTGCTGAGTACTGAGCCTTACTAGCCTCGAGCATAAACGACACCTCATTTGCAGAATCACAAACAGTTTGAACTGAGTTTCAAGATCCTTAATAACTTCCGACATACTTGTTGGCCTTCGATTTACATAAACAGTAAAACCCGGTGTTTCTTGCTTAGCTTCTCGATCACCAATAGCTTTTTCTTGACTAGTAACTTGTCCTGAATTTTGCACTTTCGACACTTCAATACTCTGTCTCCCCCCTTGGGATTCTACGGGCGGTGCTTTCACTTCATGCCCACAACATTCAGTTTCGCTGTCCGTGTCAAATTCATCATCGTCATCGTCATCATCATCATCATCATCAACATCTTCCACAAGAACTTCTTCCCTAGAACAACTAGTATCATTAACTTTAACCCTCTCACTTTTCATACTTGCCCTACGAGTATCAACTTCTTCCTGCTCAGTCTCCTCCTCTAATTCAGGAATTCCTTCTTCCTCTCGAACTTGTCTCAGCCCTGTGATATCATCATCTAAAACACTCTGATCGAGGCTGCTCCGGTTTGGGTATCCATAATAGTCCAAAGACGAAAACGGGTTCCAAAAATAATCCCATTGCGATGTTTGAGGTGACTGAGGCGGAAGGTTAGGTCTATTATTGGGTGAATAATGAAAAATTGAAGCATCTGTGGGTGTCGATTGCATAGAGAAAAACTGATCCATCCCAAATTGATGGACAGGGGAGTAGAAGGCTTCGAGCCTACCTGTTTCAGGAGACTGAGGTCTCTCCTCAACATAAACAGATGGATTCCCCCCAGACCTAAGATAATTAACTTTGAAAGTAGAATTAGGAGCGGACTGAATTGGTTTTACCGTGAAAGAATTTGGTGAAATTGTGATAAAACCAGAGGCTGGTTTCTTTACCGGGGTGAAAGGAGGGGTAGTGTATGAATCTAACATGAATTCACGGGGTTCATCTCCTTCAACATAATCTTTGAGGGCTGCAGAAACTCTTCTTAACGACTGGATATAAGCAATGTGTCCAGATGCAAATCGCGTTCTATGCTCAACAGCTTGCTTAATGAAATTCTTTCTATCTTTACAAAGCTGAACAGCCTCCTCATCATCCAACTTCGATGTAGAACATCCCATTCTCTTTCCTTAGCTCTCTTTCTATCTTCCAATCCCACACCTAAGATTTTTTCAACCCGAAATCAAAATGGAAACTGCAAGAGATATCTTTCGTAATCTTCACCAGATTCATAAGGAACTTCTCGTACTGCTGCACAGAAGCAAATGGACCAAACATGTAGAGGGTAAGATTTTTTTTTTATTTTTTTTTTAATGGCAAATCAAATAATCTAAGTTTAAAAGTACTAATTCATGGGTAACAAGAAAACAATCCAAGAAAGCAGGAAATTCTTTCCTTGATTTAGAGGTCACATAGAAGATAAAATAGAGAAAAAAAAGTTTGAAATTCTTAATGTGATTTGTCCTGGGTAATTCAGACTCATCAAAATTGTTTGAATCTCCCAAAAGTGAGAATACATTACATATTGATTGGAGATAACACACTAAATTAGGGACGGAAAATCCTTACACAATGCAAAATGCATGCACTCATAAATTAGATCCCTCAATTTGTGTATCTGAGATTGCAAATTAATGATTATTTAAAAGGTTTAAATAACAAAAATACAAGTAATTAGGAAAAAGCTTTACATAACAAAATCAACAAAATCAAAAATCAAAAAGTGATTTCACATTGAATAACTTTTTAAAGCAAGAAAAATGACCAAGGGAAAGAAGGATTAAAACATAGGAAATCCCCCCCCCCCCCCTCCCCCAGAAACAAAAGCCCAATTACCCCCTTTTCATGATTAAAGCAACAATAATACTGTGACAAACAGACAACAAAACGTGAATTAATTACACCAAATAAAAAAAAAAAAACAAAAAAAAAAAAACGAATAGAATCAAGGTCACCCAATAAAACCAAAATCAAGAAAATAGAAAAGATAATAAATAAATCAATAACAAGTGAGCTCAAACGATTTTGTATTCCACCACACCATAAACTCAAGCTAATTTCAGCATCTGAATATCAAAAACTCAAACAAATTGAAACCCAGATAATAAAATGTATGTAAATCTATTACAAGAAACCTGAATGAGCAATTGAAGGGTGTTCATGGTGATTTGAGAAATTTCAGTTGAGGGTTTTAGAGAGAAGAAGAAGAAGAAGAAGGAAGTGGGAATGCGATTGAAGTGAAGAATCGTACCTGGGTGAGTGGGGAGAGAATAAGATGATGAAGAAGCTCCCCTCAAACAGAAGCTGTGTGAAGAGAGAGAGAGAGAGACGTTGAGAAAAAAGCAACGGTCAAAACCCTTGTTTTTAAGTGAACCAAACAAGCAACGACACAATAAAAGCAAGGAGGGGGAGGGGGAGGAGGTAGGAGACCTAAGTAAAATGAAAAGGAAAGAATCGCATGGGATGGGACTGGGATGGCGCATTTACCATTTTACCCTTACCTTTTTTATCCATCTCCAAAAATACGGGTACGAACGCACCGACGTACCGTTTTTTAATTTATTATACTTATTTTTTTATTAATATATAATTATTAAATTTAAAAATTATCTAAGTTTATTAACATATTACACATTAAATAACTTAATTTTTCTAATTTTAATAAAACAAAATATTTTATGTAAATTGGATAAAATAATATTTGTAGTTTTAGAAATAAAATATATAATAACTGATTATTTTTTTTAAAAATATTATGTTGCGTTCTGCCGGGATGGTGTGTACCGGGGGTGCAGACTAGTTTAAGCCGGTACGATATGATTCAGAGTGGTACAAAAAATAAAACATTGCGTATAATGTTTCGCACCAGTTTTTTTTATCGAAACAGTGCATAACGACCTGTACATACCGAACGAAATTGACAGCTATGGTCCCTGATCTCTAAAGTTGAAACCTTTCCACTCAACGCACTATTTGGATTTGAGCAATGCTAGGGTATAAAATAAGCTCACAAAATCTTGCTCATAACATGAGGTGGCGATATTTTATTAGTTGCATCGATAATGAGTCCGTCACACTCTAATTAAAAACACCAATCAAATCACTACACCTAGGATTTTGTGAGCAAGATTTTGTGACTTTTTTGTGCCCCTGGTATTATTCTTTGGGTTTATAAAGAAAACTACTCCCTCCGTCCTGGAGTAAGAGTCATACCCCTCATTTGCACGCTTATTAATAAATATTGGAAGTGATGTAAATGTTGTGAGTGTAAAAGTAAAGTATGAGAGAGAATGAGTGAGAGAGAATAGTGAATTGATTGGTGTTGTGAGTATAAAAGTAAAATAGGAGAGAGAATGAGTGGGGTGAATAGTAAAGATTCTTTGCCATTTTAAGAATATGACTCTTACTCTGGGACAGTAGTCTCTGCGATAGACATAGTCATAAAAATACCTGTAAAGAGAAGGGGAGTGAGATACCAATGTTATCCATGCTTTGTGTGCATTCTTCTTCTTCTTTTTTTTTTTTTTTTTTTTTTTTTTTTT